>DWRA01001409.1:0-17174 GCA_018250295.1 Spathilepia clonius
ACTGGGTCGAAATATCGGCAACTAAGAAATCAAAATTTCGTATCGTGAGTACCCGTTACATAACAAACTGTACCCGAATTAGCGGGCACGATTGGTGGTAGAACCCTATGTGTTGTGTAACTTGTATTGTGTTCATAAGCGAAGTTACTTGCTCTCTTATTATATTATTTTTAATTGTATGAACTGTATAGTTACTTTACATTCTAAGATCCTCTCCGAAGGTAATGATAAAATAGCTACATAACACAGAACCATTTTTTTAATTTGATATAGGTACGTATAGAAATAGAATATTAGAAACTTGTTAAATTAAATGATTAAACCCTAGGAGGTAATGATTCAATTTCACATCATCGTCATTAGATTCAAGGTTTAAGTCACACCCCTTTACTATATAAGTAGGTATATTTACATTGTCTCAAATTATTATCAATTGCCTGCAATTGATGCAGCAGATGTAGACGTATGTCATCTAACGTAATTAAGTAATAACACAGGAAACGATAATATTGAGTGATTCGACATGTGAGTAACCACAGAGAGCGTGATCTATGTTTCATTTAAACATAGGTAGATATGTGTAGGTACCCGTACCTGTATGAGATTTTTACGTTTGGTCGAATCGATAGAGCCGATGTTAGATATCAAGTTCCCACATACATACCCGCTACGTTCTGGTGGATTAAAAAACGAAAGGCATTTTAAATCAGTGTAATGGAAATCAAGCTGTCGATTCGATTGATTGAGTGCTCGACTGAAAACTCAAAAACTCAGTTCCCTTATCTGTTGGTATTTACTTAGGATAACAGATCGACGAGATCGACGGTCCCCTAGAACAAAATCGTATATAAAAATTACCAATTTACAGTATGAAGCTTAGATTAGTGATAAAATAGATTTTGTCTTATTTTTCTATAAGATTTTGTTCTTGGGGCCCGTCGACATATTAATTTATAAAGTAGGTATAAAGTAATTTACTTGGTAGGTACCGTGTTGCAATAAAACTGTGATCAACTCTTAATAACTTTCTAATGGAGGATAAATAATTTGAATTTTTAACCTGCATTAGAAAATCAGTACAATTCTAAAAACGGTAACCTTAAAGACAGTCGGATATCGGATTCCCAAACACCTCACATAATTTGACGACCTTCGTGACGGAGTGGTCACCATACCGGTCTGACACGTAGTAGGTTCCGTCTTCGATCTCCGGTCATAAAAAACCTAGTGTGATGCTATGTGTATAGAGAGCGTTATAATATCCATAACTAGTTATTTGTTTACAAAAATGTCTGTGAAAATATTTGAACTAAAAATGTAGAGTTCAGTCAGAAAAACACATAAATGTAATGCAATTATAGCGATGCGTGTATTATCTAAGACCGGCGTATCTATTTCGCAAGCAAGGAGTGAGCCGCCTTTCTCCCGGTTACGTCACCATGTTACTACATCTCAGGGAATGCTGTTGATTATTTACGTAGCATCGGTCAGGTTTGATGGCAATCTTAAATTAACGTATCTCATGAAAGAGCTTATAGCTATGAAAGGTTCGTTTCCGATGGGAAAGTAACAAGCGCGTTTATATTTATGTTATGTTTGCAAAGTAATTTGTTTTACATAAGTATTACATTTCCTTGCAAGTGGTTTTAATATAAGTTCTGAACTTTCCGCATTTGCAAATATGTACGCAACTTCATGCAGCCGTTTTGATTTTTAAAATGTAATTGTGTATTTCTGCATGAAAAGTTTTTAAACGCCCAAAAGTTTTTAAACCCAAGCCACACTTATTTTCACCTAATAATAACAGTGATAAGCACTGCTACGTTCGTTTAGGAATTTATACAAAATATTTCAACTTAGTCTTCAGGCTCAGGGGTAACAGCCTATCTCGGATTTATTACAGACCTCAATTGAGATCACACAATGCGATGGACGGGTACTTCTATAATAAATATAACATAAGGATCGCTGACTAAAGCTTGTAAGTCGGAACATGAATTTACGCAACTTTTGCACATATCCAGGAAATGCAAGCAGCCATTTGCATGACTCTCAGATTTTGACTGGGCAGTTTTCATCGTGCTGTAGGTATGTAGTTACCCAAAACAGTGCGTGTACCTGGCAGCGCGTGAGCAGGCGCGAGCCGCGCAGCGCGTGGTGCGCGTGCGCGAGCAGCAGGCCGGCCAGCGCGCCCGCCGCGTTGCCCAGCGGCGACTGGTACAGCGCGTTGAACGACCGCTCCCCGCTGTACTTCACGCGCACGGACCTGCCGCGTCGGAACGCACGCTTCACTAACAGTACATGAGCTACGAGCTTATTGCTTGATGTAGGCCTCTTCCAAAAACGTAGCTTTGCCGTAGTAACCTTGTGTACTTCTACGCGTTGGTGACATACTTTGCAAGAAGATGCTGTCGTTCATCTCCTGCTCTTAATCTTTTCGAAGTCTCTTAAGACATCCCGTGGAAACGGGAATGGTAGTATTGTAGGTCAACACATACATAATACTTTTTTCATATACATAATGTAGTTTTTCCAGAACATTTTGACACCGGGTAATCATTTGGATTCCATTGACCCAATGTTCAACAACGTTACTATAAGTATCATAGTTGAAGTTTCGTCGCTTTCAGGATTAACCTGTACATTATACATTTGAATGGAAATATTTACTTTTGGATAAGTATTATTAAAAAAGCGTGCTTTATGTTTAGGCCCACAGACTTATTTTGGTATGTAAGGCAAACTCTTCAATTTAACTTTTACACTTAAATATATGAAGAAACCTACACAACATTTTCACTACCATAAGGATATAAGTTAGACTAACTCAGGTCGATGCACGACGAGAGTGGGCACGAGTTCCCACGCGTACGCCAGGCCGAGCGTGAACACGGTGACGCCCACGAACAGGGCGCCCAGCAGTGGGATCGCGCACCGGCGGCCGCGCAGCGCCAGCGTCAGCACCAACGCCACCGCGTACAGCTGCATGTCTGCTGCTAAGTACCTGGGGAGACGAGGATGCTATAGAGATTTGGAGGAACGGTGAGATTACATAAGATCACTAAAAACTTTTTGAACAATAATTTCTAAGTATTGCCAAAAACTTACTGACTTTAATTGACTTCTAAAATATTAAGGTCTCTACAGATTATCTTTTTAACGGTTTATCTTGAGAAGTTACGCTCTTGCTACGATTAATACAATTTTTATTAAAATATTGGCATATTCTTAACATATCTTATTTACTCGTTGAATATTACAATATACCTTTTGTGATTATATCTTTTTGTAGGTCAATTTATCTTTTTAGTTCTCACCAAGTCTGGATGAGGCACTTTTCGTCTGCTTGAACAAGGTTGTTGAGGTAGAGCAACTGGGTCCACCATTTGCGGCGGCAAACGGCGGCCTCGGCGCGGACCATCGGCACCCACTGCGGGCCAGCGCCCAGCCGCTCCCACCACGTGCCCGCGAACCACACCACGAAGTAGTAGCTTGGGCTTATCCTGTAGTTACAAAATGCGCAATTACTAAACATGTTAAGTTAAGAAGTTATCAACCATGTGTAAGCAAATTTTGATTAGGTATTCAATAAATCTGTTTCCTGTTGTACCGAAATGATGTCTGTAAATAGTCTTCAGTCTTCAGTGCAGTCTTCAGACAGTCAGTCTCTACTTAAAAGTAGTATGATACTTTTTTCTTTACTTAAAAGTAGTACTGACTTATTCGATAATCAAAATTAAACAACAAACTTAAAGATTAATCCTTTAGATATAAAACATTGGATTTAAAAACGATTTAAAAATGTTAAATATACCAACAGCATTTAAATTCTAATTTGGTCAGGAATCAAGTTAGATTTTTATATGTTGGCTCGGTAATACGTTTTAATCAATATTCATTACCTACAGAAATAATTTATCAGTTCGATTAAAGTATATGACTGCTACACCATAAATTCAATTTGACTAATTTGCAATTCAATCCTTTTAAATAAAAACAATCATCGGTGCAATCACTTACCTGATAATCCTGTTGAGCATAGTCTTGAAGAACGTCTGCACCGGTGGCAGATGTTGTTTGCTGTGCAGCAGCTTGTTGGCGAGCAGAAAACTAGCCATCAGGAAGAAGATCTGCACGACTAGCGTGCTGTTGGTCATTAGGATTACGTCGCCTGCGAGACGTGTCTGTGCAAAAAGAAGAAAAAATATTTTTATGTTCATTAATTAAATTTTAGTTTAAATTATGTTTACTTTGTTTGATGAGTCAAGAAATTGTCCATTTTGTTGCTTCACCACACTCTAACTTTAAGACTTACACTGAATTAAGTAAATCCCTTTGTTATTATCATTAGTCTTCTTTTATTTATGGAACTGGACAGTATTTTTGCAAATCAGTGAGTTTTTCAATTGCAAAAGTTTTGTGATTAATTGTGAGTAATGTGATTAAAATGACAGTAATTTAAAATAAAATATCCACTGAATTTTCACAATAGCGATCATATACCCCTAATTGATTTTACCTGTTCATAAGACCTGGTATCAGCGATATAGGACAGCGTGCCGAGCCAGCAGACGTGCTCGATGATGACGCACATCATGCAGAAGACGCGCAGCCCGTCGAACACGGCCAGGTCGGCGGTGGCGCAGGCCGCCGGCGGCGCCACCAGCGCGCGCCACGACTGGCGCAGCGACCACGCCAGCGCCCAGCCCGCACCTGGCACGTAGCGGATAGACAAAGATATTCCACTTGTTCAAATTACATCAAATCATCGTCACCATCATTCAGCTTCATTAAGTGCTGCATAAGTTGAAAAGTAATAGACAGAGCCAGGAAGCCGAATACAAAACTGTTTGTCTTTTTTCTTTTTTTATATATGTGATATTAGCAAACGAGCTAGCATCTACCACCTTCAAACGATTCAAACGAAACATAGCGCTTTCTTCACCCACTGTAACCTTTCTCTCAAAATTTCAAGCGTATTATTTCTATGAAGTAATGTCAATAAAACGTACATAGTTAGACACGCAAAGTAGACATAAAAACAGCGTGCTTGGAAAACTATCTTGAACCGATTTGCATAATTTAAATGTAATTGAGGTAGATTTGCTTCAGTTGCGAAACTTTTTTTATGATCTTCTAAAATACTAGAGGTCAGTCGACCTTTGATAGCTCATCTTCATAACCGTTACAATGATTAAGAGGTGACATTGAGGTAAGAGTTAGGTAAAGGTTAATTTGTTACAAAGTTCATTTAAAAACATCCACTAACGGGCACCATGGTTCTGTGTTCTCTTGGTCTACTTCCTTGGCCAGTGAATCCTAAAAGGTTATCAGCTAATTGATTTACACAAACATAAAACTATAAGGCTATTTTTATGGTTGCGTACCTAAAAAGTCCCGATCCTATTACTAAGCCTCTACTGTGTTTTCGCCTGCCACAGAGCTCTGTTTTGAACCGTCATAGATATACATTTAGTTCTTTTTTCAGTTTATTTTTTTTTCAGTGTTCAATATTCCGGCCGTTACAGCGACAGTTAAAAAAAGTGAAAATAAAGAAGCGTCCCCATACTCTTCATACAAGAAACCACTACGTTTCGGCGTTTTTCGGATGGATAAAACAAATATTTCATACTAAAAAAATAAAAATTGGTGTTACGGAGCCCTCCGTGTAGGACGTCGCGGTTCGTGTCGCAACGTTTTCATACTTGGTGTTTTTTTCATAATTAATGTTATTACAAAGCGTTTTGAGCGATTTTGATCCATTTCATGATAACGTCACATCATTTAAAGCTTCATCATAATTGGCATGTAATCTACTAACTTTAAGTCTCAATTAGCGTTTACGCAATGTCTGGTCGCAGCCGTCCTCTTGTGCAAGCTGCCGGTAAACCACAAATTGTCTTAGGTACCGACTAATCTTAAACATTACTATTGCATACTGCAATAACTCAGCTTTAAAACCGTTGGCCTAGTTTCTAACCATACCCTTCGGCCCTCTGCGCTCTATGAATACCTCTTGTCTTATGGATATAGATACCTGATCATTCTGTACATATGTAGTTTGCAGGTTAGAATTCGTGGCATGCTATTGTAATTTTTTGATGATATTTACATGCGTTTTTATTAGTTTTACAGTTTTTCGTCTTGCCCCGGGGTTTTACATTTAACTACTGCTAACCCCTGATTTTATAATATCTGATTACTTTAAATGTTGTGTAAACCTTTAAGTTAAGTTCATATATCTGTAATGTCATAGAATTTATAATTTGATTTTCTTATATATATGTACTTAGTTGGTTTTCCTTTAATAAATAAATAAATAAATAAAATGTTACATGAAATTAATATAACCGAAATTTTATAACTTCAACAGTTTTTAGCAATGTGCCGAGCGCGGTTGATTTAAACGATGTTATTATATAAGAGGAACTTTAGAACATTTTTCAAAACATAATAATTAGTCTAATTTATTTCTTATAACGTCAGTTATCTGGTTTGCAGTTTAGTTTTATTTATTTACGTACATTTGAGTTAAAATAATGATCATGTACAAAGGTACACGTTTGAAAATTCTCCAAAAAATTCTTATTATAAGAGTTGCATAACAGGTATTCGAAACTCGACCCTCAACAGATAAAGCAAAAGTTCCTCACTGGATTTGGATTTTTCAACGTCAAATTAATAGGTAATGAGAGCAAGCGCAAGTTTCACCGTATTCTATCGCAAATGGATTTCAAGACAGCTAAGCATATGTAAATTAGTAACAATTCAAGTTATTATACTTTGAAAGGTACTTAATCATTGTTGACGGTACTGTCACCCGTAACACGAGAGAAAGGGACTGATTACATATTATAACTCGTATTATCAATGTATGCAAACATATTAAAATGTTTTTACTTATAAGTTGCAGTACGAGTTCTACACGGTTCAGAACCAGCTTAGATAAGTATGTTTTTACGTAATGGTAGCAGTAAATAAGGAGTTGTCAACCTATTGTACACCCGTAGCCGGTGTTACAACGACTAGGGTTGCAATAACCATCACTCTAGCCAATTCAGAATGGTTTATATAAATAATTGTAAGCCACTAGCAGAACATGCGACTATTAAAATGTTTAACAAGTAAGTATCAATAATCTTATTTGTACTTATTATTTATTGGTAGACTTCACACACCTTTGAAACTTTTTTGACAACTCTCAGGCACATGTGCGGATATAGGATTCCTCACAATATTTTCCTTCATAGTTAAACAAAGTTATAATATATTTAATTTCTTATCTCACAGTCGCACATAACTTTGAAAATTTAGAGGTGCGTGCATGAGATTCGTATTTAGATATCTTGCTGGCCCGGAATCGAACTCGCAACCCACAGCTTGGCATATCGATAGCATGACGTTTGCACTACCCGCATCGTCAACGTGATCGTGACAAATACAAATCCAAAAATGACTAGTTTTGTGACAAAGAGTGCACGCTAATTATGTCATAATTGCAGAGTGAAGGTGGTTAGATAACCCAGGACCGGTCGTTGCCACACCTTGGTCTAGGAATGGAAGGGATGCGAATTGAAGGACCTACATTCTAAATATAGTTTCTTTGAGGCAAACCTCCGGCGGCACTACCGTCGCACTTATCTTTACCTAATAACAGTAATGTTAAGTGCTGCTGTGTTCTGGTTTAAGGGGGTATGGCAAGGATGGCATACTTATCCGACCCATCCCAACTTATTCCTCACGGGAAGCAACGCATTGTGGCCGTCCTCAGGTAGGACTCTAATCTTATCTGGGGTTCATTACAGATGTCCGTGGGCGGCAGTTGCTACTTACCATCAGGTGGACTGCATGCTCTGCTACTTTATGTTTTAAAAACACGTTACACTAGAACCGGTTCGGTAATGAACATACATATTTTAAACAACTGTTTACAAATCATTTAATATTATGACCATAAATCAGGTCTCAAATCATCTTTATCACTTAAAGAGGGCTTAGTAAATTATGATATCCATTAATGTCAAAATAACATGTGAATGAAAGCCTGTTGACACATTATTACCTTAACACTTGCGTAACAAATGGTAATTTTATTCTTGTTGTCAATTACTGTTAACATATTTGTTTTTAAAAGTGTGTGATTTATTATTATTTTTCTTTTTATAGGTAAATGTCATGGCAAAACAAACGGGCTACCCGATCGAAAGTAGTCAACATCGCCTATGGACATTTGCAACACCAGAGGTCGCCAATGCATAACTGGCTTTGTAGGAGAGCTCTTTTTGCACCTTATTTGATGATGGGCCTAATGTGTATCGTTCTGGGAATATCCCAGGAGGAAGTTTATTTCGCACCTTCCATGTTTATAAGATACAAACTAGTAGCAGATACACTTCTAGTAGCAGTGTATCGCTGTGTTTCGGTTGAAACGAACATATAATTACATTAAAGTTTAAGGGACACATTAAATTTTTCAATGCGTACTTTATCAGTCCTTAGGTTTAAGGTTCTGTTCTAAACGATCCTTAACATCCAGGATCTAGATGACCGTTTTTCTATTTTTTGTCTATCACAATCTACTTTGACCATTTCTGTGAGCAGAAACTATCAAATTTCGAGCCCTTGCAGGCAAAAATTTGCTAGATCGCGCGTAACTTAGAAGCCCGCAGCCAGAGTAATTGCATAAACGGAAACAAAAAGTTAGAATATTATTACTTCGCAATTTAAAAAACGTAATTAACAGTTATGTAAGTCATGGTAATTTAATTTGTAATTAAGGACAATATAAAATATACGAAAAATTATGTAAGTTTCTCTTTTAAATCGTTTAGTACTGATGGCTGTGAGGAAATCGCCATTCGTATTTAAATTGCTGAGGGTATTTCAAAGCCTTACTTCGTTGCCTAGCCCGTTACGTTACGAAATGTGAACCAAGATTTATATTAATGTGGATGTCGGCTAGAAAGCGGGCGACTAGTTAACATCTATCACAGAGAACGACAATAATTCACAGTTCATACAAGCATAACGAAACCTACACGACGGAGATGACTCAACTCGCTTCTAAATAGACTGTCAATATAAGTCTGTACACTGGCTCGACTCGTTATTTAAGTTCATGACATATTTTAACACCGTGTGTGGTCGGTATTGTTTAAAATATATTTATGAAGCATCGTTAAATGGTGATTTATATTACACCAGCTCTGCTCCAGCAGTTTATCCGCGGTTAAAAAATGTAACAAATTTTTTGATGAACCCTATACATTTTCTAAAATAAAAATAGCTTATGTTAATTGTTATAGTACAGCTATCTGCCTGTAGAAGTTCCGACAAAAGCAGTCCAGGCGATACCGACATTAGCCAAAAGAAACAGACAGACGGACAAAAATTTCATAATTGTGTTTTTGTTTTAGGTATCATATGGGCAAACTTTCGTATGCATTCAGTAAAAACATGTTATTTTGATATTACACAGACACTTCCAGTTTATTCAATTGCATAGATTTAAAAGATTTACCTGTGCAGTCTATATAAATAGATACAATTAAACTGTTACAAGGCGTAACGGTGGTGCGTTCATTCATATCTTTACTTCTCTATCACAACGTGGTCACCAAGGCTACAGTCAAAATATGGAGTGTTTAAAGTAACTACATTTCTCACCTTTTTTAGCGTGATCAGACAGGGTGAGGTCGAGGGTAGTGCTTATAGCCGTCAGGGCCAGCAGTACAGCCACCAGGCCAGCGAAGGCCCGCTCGTTGGTGTTCAGCGGCGCCGCCTGGTCGTCGGGGCCTCGCGCGCAGTAGTCCAGCTGGTACAGCCGAGCTGACAGGTTGTAGGTGGACATCATGCTCTCGTTTACGCAAGAAGCGAACCTGGTGAAGTACAATTTTTGAAAACAGAAGCATTTCCGGCCAGCATTTAAACTTAATCGTAACATTAAAAAAATTATATTTCTCATAAAATGTTTTTAAAAATAGTTTATTTTATGCACCTTATTTTATTTTTGTGTTCTTGTCAGGAAGACCCATTCATGTGATACCCACATCTTGGCGGTGCATAAAAAATAATTGGTCCGCCGCCTAGTGGTGTCCGCCATATTGGATTTAGAACGACGCCTTTAAGTTAATAATGCATGCTTTTCCAAACCAAACGTGTATGCAATTTTTCAGTTCAATCCTTATTAACCCAATCCCAAATTTCCTCTCACACACATAATGAACCAAAGCAAGATTAATAAAAGCTTGTAATAATAGTAATGTAACAAACCAAGCGTGCAAGGTAGAGGGATGACCGTGCGCGGCACGTGGGGGCGGCGGGCCGCAGCGCCGCGACACACACACGCCGCGGTGCAGGCGCGTGTGGTTGAAGTTGTGCACGTAGTTGGCGGAGTAGCGCTGCAACAACAACCCTAGTTAGCATTTTTTTTATATGATGGAGTAGCAAACGAGCACACAGTCCACCAGATGGTAAGTGATAACTGCCGCCCTTGGACATTTGTAATCCAGATTAGACCAGAATCCTACCTGAAATCGACCACAGATGCGTTGCTACCGGTAAGCATTAAATTCGAATGTCTCGTATAAGTAATTATTGATACCACACAGTTCCAACCAGAAGACAGCAGAGCCTAACGGTGCTTTTTAGGTAGAAGTAGGTGTGGCGATGATGCCTCCTGAGCCGAACTACAATCAATTCTACCACCTTCAAAAACTTGGATTGCCTAAATCACATTTCGAATTATCATCTTAAAGTGAATGCCAACCGTAATATTTGCAAAATGAATGGAATGTTTGTAACATATGATTACGAGCATTCAGACCCGGTAATATAATTTTGGCACACTTCATTACCAGTAATATTAAGGCCAGTCAGAAACTGGAACAAGTTATTTTTCCGTATCAAATATGTATCGCTTCTAAAATAATACTAAGAGATACGATTACGTAAAGTAGTATGCAACCAGGGTTGCCACCCGAACTATGTTATATAGCACTGTACTGTATTTAGTCAATCTTACTTTATAATAATAGCTACATAAAATATTTTCATCAGTAATTTAGATGACCGCGGAAACCGCTTCGTGATCAGTGGTATATTTGTAATTTTTAATGCACAAGCAGTGATATTTCTAAATAGGTCGGCGAAAAATAAATGTGTGCTATGATTTTTACCAAAGTGCTACATTTTTGCAAGAAATACTTTTGTTTAATAAGTGGCAACCCTATACGTAATAGTAAATATAGACGGTTATTATTACACATCACTAACTATAAAGTGGGTTAACTAAACGTTAAAAATTTGGAACGCAATAAATTAAATATTATGCACAAAAAAGTGCAATCTTTTCACATCTTCGTTGTTGACTTTTGCGAAAAAATCCATTATGTAATTGAATATCACAAACGTGTTTATTTCAAAAACTAGGCGCCTTGCACCGACCTCACATACGCTTATTAAATCAGATTATACACATCTTTTCATTTCCTTGTCTGTATATGACTAGTTGCACCCCGCGGTTTCAACCGTGTTTAAAAAACTGTACCCAACATGATATGTATTATATAATAACCGATTTTTTATGCTTTCAATATTTTTAACAAAATGGGGCGGGCGCGGATTTGATAGGACTTAATTTATTACGCGGATCCCTTTAATACGTTTTCTAAATTTAAACTTCACTTTTGTTATAACATCATCTATATTATATTCTATATACAGAGTGTATCACGTCCGACGGATAAAAGGTCCGTAGGTAAAAGACCTCAATACCTATCCATCTAACCCCCATGTATGCTAGCCGATTTTCAGTTGTTTCAAAGTTATTTGCGTTTTAGTGACTTTTTTTATAAAACCCAGATTTTAGTCCAAAGTTCAAAAAATCTACCAAACTGCTTTAACAACGATTTTTTTCTTCAAAGTAGATGAATAGTAGGCCTTTCATACCCTCGTATCAATTTTAAACTGGACTTGTTAAAAGTTCAAATAAAAAATAACATTCGATTATTTTTTCCGAGGAGAAAATGTCCACACAGACTTCGAGGCGATTTAAAAAAAACTAAATTGTCTGAAATTGAAAGTCCCGTCAAAATCAGACAGAGACATGAACAAAAAATTTAATAATCGTGTTATTGTTATGCGTACCGTTTACATAAAATATATAAAAAGTTTTGACTTTAATTTTATTCATGTACTCATGTACTCGTAGATTATAAATTAGAGTCAAATAGGTTCAAATGGGGTACGGATGATTTAAAACGGGATTTTTTTATTGGGTACCTAGAAGTCCTTGAATGAAAATTAAATTTTATACATAACACACAATAACGTATAGTATATAATAAAAATGTTTATAGGTAAGTAGACAGGAAGGAAGAGGACTTTTTATGTCTTTTGCAGTCCGTTTGTGGAACAGGATCGTCTAACGCTCGTTATAAAAATTATCAATCTATCTAGTTTTCGGTTACTAGAGATCGAAATTTTACAACTACTGTCAACGAATATATGTCAAATTTTGATTTGTGGTAGGCATATATTTTGATAGGTTAGTTATGATTAACGGGCGTCAAAGACAAGCTCCGGTATTATTGTAGTTTTGACGCAACGTCGCGTAGAGGAAGGTCAGTGACGAACGCGTGACGGATGTTTTCAGACCTCAGTAGGCATTCGATCAAATTTAACGGCTGCTATCCAAGGATATTACAGGATTACCGTTCAATATGTTCCGACACTTAGAAATACGTATGAGAAGCTACTAGCGTTATTTTATACATAAGTTACGATCCACCAAAGCCGCGCACTTTTGCTACATAAAGAAATAATGTAAGTTTGCTTCAGCGGTCCCGCCATATCAGACAACGCGTACACTTAACTAACTCCCGTTATAATTAATAAAATAAATCTGTCAATGGTTTTACCCAGCAAGGATCGAAATTTAACAATTTCTTCCTCCTAGAATACGTAAATTTTCTATCTTTGATACTCAAAAAATAATAGGCGTTATTTGTAAGATTTTTATTAACAAGCTTAATTCGATCAGTACCTAAGTTCAACCAAAACATAATTTTTATGTCACACATTTGTACTTTGGAAGTCCGGAGCGGACGCCGGTGACGGCTGTAAAACATGGCGCCTAATAGAGGTCAAAATAGCATGCGTTAACTTTTGTTGACCATCGCTGGTTATTAAATAATAAGGAGTTTCGTAAATCCGTTTATTTGGACATGAACGACACCTCAATCCGGAGTATGTCAGTGGTTTACATCGGCCGTTGACCCTCCCCCTCCCTCACAGGAAACTCCTTTCACTCTCAACGGGTTGCCGGCAAATCTTAACGTTAAACCAATCTATTTGTAAGTAAACGAGCTAAATGCAGCTATTAATATGCAAGATTCTAAGTAATTAACCGGCCAAGTGCGTCTCGGACCGCGCAGTAGTGTTCCGTATAGTTACTCTGCAGCGTTTAACACTGCTATCATAAGGTAGGATCAGGTGTTGTGTGGTACCACTGTGGTTATCATTTTTACACGTTCTTATGTCTGATAATTCTCTATAACTTTCCAAATGTTTGTGAAGTATACTAATTTTAAGTAGAAAAATTAGCCTTTAAGGGTGGTAAAATTAACGTTGACTTTAGCGAAATTTAATACGATTATTTTAAGGGTGAATTAAAGGAATTGTATATCGAAGTTACGGTACATATACTTATCAGAGCTATACCAATTTAGCCTTTAGGGATAGCAATGGTATACGTCTATGCCTACTTCCGTTTGAGGTTGACTATGAATATTTAAAGGTCACACGACTACACAAACGTGTATGCAAACCCTCCCTTTGACTGCTTCTATTAGATTAAGAGCGGACAAAGAACAGCCTAGATATATATTAATTATGGCACGAAACCTTCATGGTGTTGAAGAGTGGGTGGTGTGTGCGGGCCTGCAGCTCGAAGCTGCCGAGGCAGTAGACGCCGCGCGTGGCCAGGCAGCCCGCGTACTCGTCCAGGTCAAACAGCTTCGGCATCTTGTAGTACTCCTCGTCTGGAAACAATGCTATAGTTAGTCTATTTGATTTCACTGCGAGGATATTGCATAATTCAAATCAAATCTTGTAATTGAATTTTAAACTGATGAACCCTAACCGATTGAAGTGACATTATGCAAACACATTTGGATTGTATGATAATACACGATTAGCTTAATGATGTCATTCTACATCTACCATGGCGCACGACCCAAGATCAATTATTTTTTATGGGTATCAAAAGGGTATTTTTAAAAAATGCGAAAAATAAAATTATGATGCTATGAGTCTTGTTTTTAGAACTTTTTTAACAAGTTCATTATTAGGTTTTAATATGTAACGAGTGCTCAAGATGCGCAGTGAATTTTCTCAAAAACCAACTAGATAGGATAGATAGATTGTTACCACTAGTGTTTGTCAATTGTTTTCTCTGCCACCGAAGTTTCGCCGTGACTAGATTTGTATTTCGACCCAGTTAGAATCAAAATATTGACAGCATAGTAAATTAAAATCTTATATAGTGACTACCCGCTATATGTCAAAATGTAAAAGAAATTTGCTGTGTACAGGGACTAACTTCATTTTAGCCTAAAATCACATAAACGCCAATTAAACAATTGATTATTTGTCTGATAATATTGTGTGATCTGAAGTAGCTGCAGCTCCACATGCTTCATTAGCATAAGATGACATTGTATAAAAACATTTTTTCATAAGATGTGTTTTGTGGAGTTTCTTTCGCCGCTTCTTTTCCACAACGAATACTTTGCGAAGTTGTGGTAAATTATTAACGTTCATTTGATTGTATTCTTTAAAGGATCTGCTTTGAAATATTTTGATTTTTGATATCATTAGGTAAACCAGCATTATTAAATCACAATTTTGTTCTAATTGTTCTTCATTCAATTCATATTCAAATACATATATATAATGAATTAAGCCGATCAAAAGTGCATTTTTAGTTGTGCAGAAACATAACAATTGAAAAATGTACTTAGTCCGTTCTACGTTACAATTGATTTGCAACTTACTACGTTTTTAATACAAACGATGTTTCTTAACCATAGGTAAAACTGATTTAGACCTGATGCTCAGTAAAAATTTGATCATTTTGTTTAAATATTTATAATTTTATGGTCCGTCTCCGGAAACACCGTCGCCATGTCTATTTTTTAACTAATAATAATAACAGCAGTATTAAGCGCTACTGTTTTGGTTTGAGGGGGTGGTAAAGGATACATAGTCCTGATGTGTAGCGAAAGCATCTGTAGACCTCGGGAAATCTTACTCTCACTTGAGGTTGATGACTGAGATGTATGGTCTTTTGCTATTTCCTCGTTACAAAAAAATCTACGAAACACTTTAACTGTGAAAGAAAGCAATTTTTTTATCGCCATATCGTATGTTGTAAACGAATGATTGGAAACAATAACTTAACGACATATGAGGTAAAAGGAAAACGGCAAGCTCAGCCGTTTAAACAATCAACATTTGATGCCGACTGTGAACAAACAGCTGACCGATTGCTCACTGACCTACTTAGAAATTTACAAGAAAGTCAATAATTGAATCAATATTCTTATATTCTTGCATAGTTCTTACGTTATACGCAATTTCAGCCGTTTTAATACAAATATCATTGTTTCAATTATAAGTATAGGTAGATAAAAATGTTGACAAATTTTTGACTATGTTTTAATTTGCTCTTGTGGTTGCATATGTCAGTTATTTTTATCCATCATTTTTTATAATACAAAAGGAGCAAACGAGCATACAGTCCATTTGATGGTGAGTGGCCAGTGTCGCGCGTGAACATTTGTTATCAACCTCAGATAAGAGTAAGAGTCCTTCTTAAGATTTGCCACAAATGCGATGCTATCTCTGAGTGCCAAGTTCGGATTAGTTTGGCTTCCTTACCATACCCCTCAAATCAGAATACAGTAGCGCTTAGCATTGCTATTATTAGGCAGAAATAAGTGAGACAGTGGTGCCTCTAGAGAAGAATTGTAAAGGGTTCTACCAACTTCAACATTTGTTAGATCCTGATCGTTTGCTGTAGTATGTAGATATCATAGATGAGGGAGCCTATAAATTAATGTATGACTCGCAATCTTTATTACAACTACTAATGATATTTAAATCGCTAAACGATTATTGTAAAACGCAGCTAAAAACTATCCATGAAAGCAGCTTCTATATCGATTAGAAGCTATAAAAACGCGTTGAACTGTACTTCTTCATTTAGAAACTAAAATACACACACACAGACAAGACTAAATAAGTTTAAATAGCACAAACACTTTTTTGTTTTGAAAGTTAAAATAATTACCAAAATATGTTTTATCTCTTGCACATTTTTAACTAACTTTAATTCCTACACTTAGTTATTTTAAACAGTAAAAAATACATACCGGTAAGTTCGTAAATAATGTCGTCGGCGGCATCTGTTTTATTTTCCACTTCCGTGTGCACATCAGCCAACGCTGCAAAAGCTGCACCGCTCGCACCTCCATCTAACTTCGCACCAAAACCAGAGTCACTGCTGGCATTCACAAAGTCACCAAAAACTCTACCAACGCTATTATTGACGTCGACTTCATGTACTAAATTGATCGTCTCGGTGATAGTGGCAAAGAAGCTGTCATTTTGCTTCGCGAAGTATTCGTCGGTGGCGAAGTGTCCGCTGGTGGCGAAGTTGTTGGCCACCACGAGGGTGGCGAGCGCGAGGGCGGTCAGCGCGCGCACCGGCATGGCTGTCACTGGCCGCGCCGCGCCGCTTGCATAACTGCCACTACCACCGGCCGCTCCGCCGCGATGTGATCATACTCTTCGTAATATATATCATTTATATAATTCAAGTTCACGTATGTTGTTGACAGATTTAACCTAAATAATTGTTATGCATTTTTTAACTATTCTTCTTGTTTCCGTGTGTCACTGACCTAGATTAGTGTGACCATTCTCGGGGGTGTTGTAGGAGGCAATTGAAGGAATACATCCAGGAGATAAGAAGCAGATTGTTTTTATTAACATAAGGTTAATAATAACAAATGCGGTGACGACCCGCGTGGTGGAGCGGTCACCATACCGGTCTGACACGCAATGGGTTCCGGGTTCGATCCCCGGTCAGACAGAAATCTGAATGATGA
>DWRA01001410.1:0-17174 GCA_018250295.1 Spathilepia clonius
CATACTAATTAAAACTGTCGCTTTTACCACGACCCTGGTGGCGGAGCGGTCACCATACCGGTCTGACACGCGGTGGGTTCCGGGTTCGATCCCCGGTCAGCCAGATATCTGAATGATGAATTTAGATTTCTGTTCTGGGTGTGGGTGTTTGTGTATTCGGCTTTGTGTGTATCCAAGGAGCCCGCGACACAGGGAACCCTAGTGTGGGGCTGTGAGTGTATACAGCGTCGTCGTCTTTTACCTACAACGATATGTAACAAACGCAGTTAAAGTCCATGCGATGTTAAGTAAACATGTTTAATTAAACTCTGAAAATTAGAAGAAAACAATATTTGGGATACTGTCTAAACTCAGTTGATATTCAACATTACAAGCGGAATATTGTAAACGACAAATATTCCTTATCTATATAAAACAAGTAATAGCGGCAATTCTGTGTTTTTTCCCGTGAACAAACGCGATGAGGCGACGACGGAGTCACGCGACCATGTTTAATTCATACGCGAAGCTTGTGAGCAAACAGTTTTGCTCGTAAATTAATAAAACACGCTCTGGTGTTATGTTGACATCAGAATATTGGATTATTTTCGAAGTTGTATATATATTTAAAAATATTAGTGTCATTTTAGTATGACAGTTTTTACGTATGAAATACTGGCACAACGACTGGACGATTCTCGCACGATATTAACCTAAATAACAGAAGTGATTAATATACTACAAGTGAATATTGTTACTTATGTTGATATTAATAATTTCTTTGTTTATTATTTAGCGACAAACATCTTAATGTGTTATTGACAATAAACTAACAAGACTTAAAATATGTATGTATGCGTATTATTTCAATGAAGGAATGGTATTACAGTTACGTCCAAATATTCGGAAATATGATGGTCACTATTCTGCTCGTCGGTTGCAATAATGTGCCATTGGAACTCGTTGCACATCGCTTCTGTAAGAATGTCGCACAGAAAATGATGTAACTATGTGTTGATTGTGATTATTAGTACATCACATTGCTTGTCAGGATTTTTCTAACATGGCTTTAAGTTTTTTGAAAATACTAACATATTACGGACTATGTCTGAAATAAGTGATCATTATTATTGTTATTACTATTATTATTAGTACTAATGGGCTCTATATTTACATTTTTCTCACCTACCTAACATTAATGAACAACGGACAAGATTTCGTGACTTTTATAGAAAATAAACGAGATGTGGCATGTCCTTCCAGTATTCGTGAAATAATTTATTTATCGCACTTCAAATATCCCCGAAACTGCGAGGTTAGTTCTCAGAATTTCACGGAGAGATTTCAGGCAACAAAAAGGCTCGCACGTGTCGCAGTCGAGCGCGACTCGCCGCCGCTCGTTAAAATAAAACGCTCACGTGTGGAACATGCCGACTTCATTGTGAGGATTGTTCCAAAACACATTCTAGGTTTTTTTTTGCAAAAATGACAGCGTCATTACTTTTCGGAAATGTAACAGGTATTTGAAATTTTGACAAAATAGACACGAATCAGATAAATAAACAGAAAAAAAGATAGGCACTACACTACACTAATTTTATTTAAGACAAAGATTTAAGTATATTGGGTAGGTATAAGGCACCTACGAAACAGACAAATCTAGTGTGAGTACATAAAAGTTAAATTGTCATATTCGTTAACTCATTTGATTACAATCTTTAATACATAATTATATAAACTTTCATGTTTCATCAGACATGTATCATGTAACATTCGTTGCTTAGAGCAAATACCAGTAACATATGTCGCAAGTAGAATACAAATGACTTCACGTTGTGTTGGCAAATTAATAATCCAAAACCGAGACCTAGAAGGCGGCTTGTCGACAGTATCTACTTACGTAACTTCCAGATTGTATGTCCGTCCGTGCGCGTAAATATTAAAGTGGCGCGCCGACGTACTTGTTGAGACAGCCACATGGAATATTCAGCGATATGTTAGCTTGAATATTATCCGAGCTATCTGTTGTACGGTATGCATCGGTTACGAGCTATTTATTCAGATTTCCAGCGTTTCTCGCGTCATTTCGCCTATATCCTTGAACTAAATGATTTGCTCGAAAAATTTAAGGGACCAAATAGGTAATCTAATGTAGAATGGCTAGAGAAACATTTTGAACAAACAGTGCCCTACTATTCGCTTCATACTTACTTCCTTGTACATACATTAATTTTATAAATAAAAACTGTTACTAGCCGCATTTTTTCTTAAAGGAATGCAGCTACAAGAATTTTGAGTTACATAAACTATATCATTCCATGAAACCCTGCCCATATGAAATGTTTTGAGGCTTCAAACAATTTCAGCGCGTTTCAATAACTGAACACGAAGAGGCTAATAGGGTAAAATTAAACTCATTCAAATATTCAGAGGCCTGTCTAGATGATTGTCACGTCTTGGCATTTAGCCCTCTTCCACGGAAGGGCGTGACGCGGAACCGAATTTAGTAGCTTAGGGCGAGGGTTGCGTCAAATGTTATTTTAAACGTTACAAGCTTCCCCTCTAACCCCTGTTTACTCGCCGTTTATCAATGAATGATTGTGGGAAACCATTCCAATCAGAGCAACCAAGTGGACTATTGTACATAATTGTACGGGTAATGGTAGTGATATGACTATCGGTCTACTCCAAACTTCAGATTACCATTAAAAATCACAAATTTCTGATATTCGTACCTCTTAAACTATGTGTAGTTCAGTGTTAAGTTCAAAACTGGGCGAACCCTCAGAGGTTAGGCTCCGAAAGCACCACCGTCATAGCTATTTTTGCCTTATAACAGCAGTGTTATTCGCTGCTCTTCTACTAGTCATTCAAACTTGAATGAAATAAAATCTATTTATTTTTTATAGGCTTACGGAGGCACTTTTTAAATTGTCGGTTACAATATCTTTTTTAGTCCTCACAGGTAGCAGCGCATCTTTGGCCGTCTTCGGGTAGGACTCTAATTTTACCTAACTTGATTGCATATTTGCACAGGCCTTGAGAAGTAATCGTAACTGTATGCTCGTTTGCTCATTATCTACTATAAAAATTAAAAAAAGGGCATGAAAAATAAATAGGTATATTTATTGTTTATTTCTTTGATGACAACATCACATAATTAACCGACTACTTGTTATAAAGATTTTTATTATAAAATCTTTTATTATTTTAAATAAATATAATTTACAGATTTTTACTTAAGTTTACTTTGATTTGTCTTATAAATCTAAATAATATATGAATCATATAATAACTTTTTTTTTAAATATATATTTACACGTCACTGACATTTTACAGATTTAAGTAGAATTTACAAGTTTGTAAATCAATGATTCCTGTTAAAACATAGATTGTAGGCAAGTTAATTATATATTCTAAAGCCTGTAACGATTGTCATGTTGTTTGAAAGCCTAGAAAGGTGTCAAACTTGACGTGGGGTTGGGGCTGTGTTCCAACTCCACTGTCTCAGGACTGTCGGGCTTGTTTATTTGGTGGTAGTTACATTATACAAATAAAATCAAATTCTGATCAATACACAGAGATAATGTTAAATTCTAACGTTGTACATATCATTCATACGTACGTATAATATCGGTTTCTTACGCGCTGTGGTCGAGCATCATTTGAGCTTATAGGGAAAAGGCAGTTTTTTCGAAACAACCGACAGATTTTTTTTTATATACGTAAAGGTGCGTTAGAATATCTAAGAATATTACCATCCTGCTACTACAGCTATGCAAGCAGATGGACGTAAATTATAAAAGGAGGAACCGAAAATTGATTTACTCGTTGCTATATAGGCTCGGGCAACTGAGGACATTGCTTTTTAGACTTGTGCACAACATGTTTATTTCACTCTAATTCTCAAATTAGAATTAGTCTTAAAAATAGTGTATAGTTTTTGATATAAACTTTCAAAATTGTTGTCAGATTCTCTTGAGAGTTTCTTGCATCGCTTCTTCTCCATAGCGAAACATTTTCCGAAGCGCGGATGGCTTGTTGACGTTCAAAGAGAGTTTTGTATGAATCAACTTCGAATAAATTATGTTTGATTTTGATTTTTGAATCTAATCTAAAAGAGTTTTTGAACAATTTACATATATTTCATTTTCCTAAAATTATAAAAGATTAATAGAAAAATATATCTGTGTCTTATTAATATGAAGTCAATGTCAAGATCTACTTTGCCTAGAGGCAGGTTGGTAGATGGTAGACCCATATTTTGGGAACATTATGGAGAACAATAAAGACCGATAAATTAATATCCCATCCGCACCACGGAAGCTAGAATAAAATTTAGGCGCCAACCATTAACTACTCAACTGCCTGGGTATGTCACCCGATATTGCCTTCAGTTTGTATAAATTGCTTATTTATAGATCAATCAGCATTGGAAATCTAAAAAAACCTGAATATTACGCGTTTCTTTAGTATATCTAAACTGACTGTGTACAATTTGTGAAAGTGTCTCTACATATACATCCTGAAATAGTTGGGCCCGTGTACGTCGGCAGCGCTGAGCAAATCCGTGCAAATAGAGACGTGAAGCTGACGATGCGCCGCGCGCCGCATGGCCGCTGCGAGCGCCGCACACGCGACACCGGACACCACACCGACTGCCGTTATATATGCATGTTATATTTTGAAAGACATAAAGCTTGCATGCAATGTTTGTATTCATAACATGCTCTAACAAATAAATAAATTGTCATTTGCTTTAATTGAGAATAATATTCGGAGGAAACCTATATATCGTTAAAAAATGTTCAGACAATGGTCGAAGACCTCGTCACATAAAGACAAGACTCGTGTGTAATAGTGGTGATGGAAATGGGTTGACAACGGTGAGCCTGCGCGGGCGGACACGACTAGTGACAATAGTCTAATAGTAATAGTCTTATCTTTAACACTTATTTTTAATTTCAGTCTATACACTTATCTTTAATTTCAGTTAGTTATTTAAAGCGTCATTAAATTATAATTATAAGAATGAACTATGAAAAAAACAAGCAACTGTAATTACGAACCATGAAAAATCAAATGGTGTTTTAATTAGTCCGACATAATTAAGTAATTACTGTGAACGTGAGATAAAAAGTTGCATTTACTTTAAATTATATTAACATTGACTCTTAGATAAGCAAGTAGATACGTTGTAGATTAATTAAATTTAATTAAAGGCACGTCATAATATTGAGTATTTATATTTATATATAATTGAAATTTATATGTAATAATAATTTTATTTACATATAATGAGTAATATATCTAAATTCAACCTTTTCATATATATAATAGAAGCAGCGAATGAGCATGCAGCACACTGGGTTATTAGTGACCACTGCCACCTATGCACTTACACCCAACGTTAACAGGAATCCTACTACAGGTCGATAATAATAGTTGAGTTTCTGCTCCTGAGGACAGATTTGCAATAGCTCAAGTCAAAATATTCGGGGCTAACAAAAGATTTAGTGGTATATCATGACCATTATAAATACAAGTTATTATAATACACATAAATATATACTAAAAAAATCAACTTAAACATTCCGACTATACATTTTTCTCTACATGTCAACGTCATTTTACGTCATGAGAGATGAATACTAATTTTATTTACATAAGCTTCTGCCGATTTCTCGCAATCTTAGTACATTTTCAAAATTTATTCTCATAAATCAACAGAGATAACAAATTAGTTCAAATATTATTCAATCCAACCACTTTGTATAAATATTGAGTTATGGTTCTCACATAAAATTATTCACCCTTTAAAAGTAAAGTTGGTGTAAACGCGACCTAAGGCTTGAAGCTATAAATAGAAAGAAAATTGTTTTCAAGAAAACGTGTTGCGAGCGTCAAGCGACGAGATTAAACCATCGCATCTGAAATTGGAAAGCATTTTCAAGTGAGCGTAACTCATACAAGTGAAGTGACGATATAACCCAGCAACCACTGTCCTATCGTTTAAGATATAAGATATCGATTCATCTTCGTTGAAAAATTTAAATTATTTTAAATCACGTAGTGACTGTAATCTTCACAATTATTAACTAAATTATGTCCCAATGCTGGGCGTAGTTTCCTTTCAGAGAGAGAAGGCCATCATCCACCATGCTAGTTAACTGGCGGCACTGTTATTAACACATTGAATGCTTCAACAATGGATACAAAGTAATAGCCGGAAGCCAAATCTTTTAATGGCGAATGTTGATTAAGTAAACATTTGAAAATATGTATGAATGTATATTGCTATTGTTATTACCAGAGTGGCCGTGCTAATCAACATGAGCTCGCCACGAGTGCCGTCGCTTTACTAGCTAACAAAAATAAACGAGACGCTCACACGGATCCGAGTGGGCGGTACCGCTACTATGGCTCTACCCCACTCGGATCCGAGTAGAGAGCACTGAATGTGTTAAAGAAAAATTAAAAGAAAATATTTTTTTTAAATATTAACTAATACAAAAACTTCAAAATACAGCACTTTTTTTTACCGATCCGATTCGATTGTTCTAAAATATCCTATCATCTGTTGTACTGTGAAGTGTTTTTATTGTATTCTTTTTGCTTCAGTTACTCGTTCGTACTGGAACAAATTCCTAATCCACTGTACATACGAGGGTGGAAGGCCCGCGGGACCACATGTTGACAAAAATAGTGAGAAACATTATTTTTAACCCCCTGAACGTAACCGCGCACGGGGCGGTCATATGTCTCCAAAGTTGGTGGTTGGGAATAACTCAGTTGTAAAAGACTGTTAAATAATTTCAGTAAATTTTATGACATTTATTACTCATTCAAATTATGACAGAAATTCTATCTGAAGTCGATGCTCCTGAAGATTAAATTACAACGCCTCGTTGATTTGTATTCTATTCTTATCCTTAGAATCTGAGGCACATTGTAATAGTACATTTTTATTATTTTGTAGGTCTAAACGCGTCTAAATGGAGCATAAAGTAAGCCAAAATAAAATTATAAATTCATTACTCGTCCTTTAGCTGCGAAGTTAAATTATCATAATTTCAAATACATAGTATTTTTCTTCGGCAAAGTATTTTATATTCTATACGAATACTTCCCCAAAAAGTTTGTTTGTAGAACCTTAGAGTTAGAGGTATACATAATGATTATTGCGTTAAAATTCAGAATAATTTGGCACGGTTGACATGGAGAAGAAGATTCGGGACAAACTTTACAAGAAAACAATTGATTATATTTTATGCAAACACAATAATATGCACATAATCATAAAAGAAATGTTTTACACTCTTAGGCATACGGAAGGATTCTCAGATGCTATGAACACATATATTAACAAACTTAATCAATTAGATCTAAATTAATGATGGATCAAGGATGGAACTCGAGCTCTGCGTAATAAACCTATCTACTGGGCTATTGGTGTCACCCCCGGTACTTTGGAACATTTATTTGCGTATTTTTGCTGTATTAGTCTAAATCTAAGTCCAGTATTTACATAAATAGTACGTCTAATAAACATAATTGAGCAATTTCACATTGTTTAAACTGTCACCAGACCACGGTGACCTACACGGCTGAAATATCGGCACTCAAAGAGTTCTTCTAAATTTAAAATAAATAGATCTACAATAATTATTTATTTCGGTTTAATAAATGGATGTAAATAAGTGTTTTCACACGGCAATTTGAAGATTTTCTTTATTTTTTATTTGGGTATAATAATATAGAAGTAGGAAACGAGCATGCCGTGATGATAAGAAGCTACTGCCGCCCACGGACATCTATACTCAACCCCAGATACAGTTTGATTCCTGCTTGAGGTTTGCAGCAGAAGCGTTGCTACCCTTGAGGACTAAAAATCGGATATGTATGTCTCTATTACCACATCCTTCAAATCCGAACCCAGCAGTGGTTAACACTGCAGTTATTAGGCAGAAAAAGGTGTGGCGTTGGTGCGAAATGTTCACAAATGCCCTGTCCCGGTAATATTATTATGATCTGGTATTAGTGAAGCGCAGTAGAGTACCGTTTACAAATTAGTTAGCAGTTGATATTACCGCAGTTTACTAGAAACGTCAGGCTCGCTTCATTAACTATCGCGTTCATTAATTTATTAATCGCTAATTAGTGTAATATGCTGGGAATGCGTGTTATGCCTCATTTGTGATTTTGACTTTATATATTTTATGTAGTGAACCCGGAATACGCATGCGCTGTACCTTGCGTTAAATGGTCATCGCTGCCTATAGACCTTACCCAACGCTACACAAAAGACACGTTTTACCTAGGATCAATGGTAGACCCATTAGTGTCCTTGAGAACTAAGTTGGAATGCCACATATGATAAAGTACCACAGTAGCACATACAAATTACACTGCTGTTGTAAAATAGAAATAGAAATTATATATAACTTTATCTTTTTCTATTTTCTGCAAGTGGTAGAACATCTTGTGGTTTGTAACAGTAACAACAACATAATAACAGTGTTAAGCGATATTCTTATTTTAAAGATATAGTAAGGGAGACATATATACACCATTCACTTAGCCGAGGCGCCAGCTCACACCTCGGGTAGTAACGCATCGTGCCCAATTGTAGGGACCTCGTAGAACTCTAGATATCTTATCTAGAGATGATTACAGATGCCCATGGACCATCAGTGGCTGAATAAATCAACTGAATGTGCTTCTCCTACTTCCAAATTAAAAAACCGAAACTATTTTTTGATGTCTTCAAAATCACGCTACCTGATATTAAGTCAATCCAAAAACATTATGTAATCAGCTCCAAATAAAATATAATGCGTAGTCGATCACTTAAGCTCTTCTTGGTGACTAATCTGAAATGCCCCATATCGTCGGCTAAATATACAAAGCTGATAATTCCATAGGTATATGAATTTCACGTGTAGTTAGCAGTTTAACATATTTAGCGAAAGATAATGTGTACGTGCATTAATACTTTTAAGTTATATTTTACCTCGTAATAGATGTAAACTGATCATCTCGTGGAGGCAGCAGGACTACATTATTGTGTGGCGTACCAACGCCACACAATAATGCAGGTCACTAAACACCAAGAGGAAGCCGCAGCACAGTCCACGTAGAAATTTGTAGTGGAAATAACGATTCTCGACATCAAGAACAAACGCATAAAGGATATTGTTAACTTATGTACTTACAAGACATAAAAATATGTATATCCAACTCTATAATACTTGTGGTACACGACACATTTTACGTGAATTGGGGATAGGATTCGCTAGCTTAAAATAAAAAAAATATTGGGAAAACACTCTATTGCCCGTCAGAAACATCTTAAGTGCTCTGCCATACATGAAGGTATTCTCAAGACCGTTACGTATAAGTCGTCCATTTCCTTAAATTTATTGTATAATCAAGCTTCATGACACCCCTCCGCTGACTCGGGAGTAATGTTCTAATTTTATTGAAATATTTTTTCAATTTGTCACGCTGGCGTACGATATAAGCAATACATGAACCTTATCACAAACCAGAATAAACAAGATAATGAAGGATTTGTCTTCTATAGCCATTTCAGGACCCTAACTGAGAAGATATGGCAAGCAGTTTAGCGAACTTGATGTCTGTTTAATTAAATCTCATTACTGGTATCTTCTTATTATATACACCTACATTTTGAAAATTAGCGAAAACATTTGCAAAACACAGAATTTACAATATCTGTACAGCATTAATTCGAACCAAAAAACTGAAAATCTGCAATCATGTGCACAATCGGCTATGCACGCTTTTAAATATTGTTATTTTTTATACCTTTCACAACCTGTACAATCTGAAGAAATATGTCATTACCAGCTGATCATTAAAAAGGTTGCCATACCGTTGCCACACAATAAAAAGACCGCTCGGCTGAATCAGCTGGCAAATATCATTTTTGTACGCATTTTGTTTCTGTCATGTACAAAATGTACTGAATTTTTATTTTACAATATTTACGATGTCGTTATAGACACACTACTAAAAGGGGCGCCGATAAATCGAACTAATTAAATATGGCTACTGCCCGCGACTCGTCAAGAGATGGCGGGACATGTTTCTGAGGCGGTGGTGTGGCGGTTCTATGAGAACCATCAAAGGATTGAGTTTCGGAAACACGCTATGGTAGTTTTTTTAATATCCTTCATATATACGAGCTCCGAAGTGCGACTGTCGGAACACGGGCGCTCCTCGAACGTAACCACCGTTTGCTTAACAAAGATCTAGAAAATCTGTCCAGCTGTTCTTGAGTTATAAGTGAAGTAACTCGGGTTAGTTACTTAGGTTCATATATGTACTTATATTAAGATGCGCAATATTCAAGCAAACTAATAATTAAAATAATACTCCTACTTTGACAATATTTTGAAGAGCTACGCAACATACAAGAAAATCTAATAGCTAAACTTACACACTACTTCATAAATAACTATACAATAAATAGTGTTCTCTAAAAGCAAGCCAGGTTGAGGGGCCCCATTAACTACGCTGAATATCGTGGTTATACCTGTATTGTAATTCAGACTGATAATAGACAAGGGCTTTTGTTTGAAGGCTTCGCTACAGCGAGCGTATGTCTGTGCTGATATTAGGACGTTACGTAACCTTAGTCCTCTCAGAGGTAATAGACGGTAACAGAATGGGAAGCTCAGGCAAGCTTATGGAGTAAGCTTTCTCTAGTAATATAATAAGGCGTATCTATACCTTCGCTATACAACTACCAATACTTTGATTTGTTGCTCTAATTTATACAGTCTATTATTTAATTTTAGTAGTAGTAGTAGTGGTTTGAAACTCGAACTTCAATCGGTAGGGGGCCTGAGATTCGAATCGAACAATCACCGATTATTGAAATTATTTGCGTATTATAAATTATTTATAGCTTTCAAAGCAAAACATAGTGAGAAAACCTACACCTACTCCTGAAAATTGTAAAAAAATGCAAAACGCAGGAGTGTGTGAAATCAATCAGGTGTTCATTGCCTCCTAAAAGTTATTCATTCTGATAGGAAACCTGTGTCTTGTAGTGGGCGACGGATCTATAGTTTGAGATTACTACGATTTAGTTACGTTGCTACTCCTATAACTAGTACTACTTCTGTGATTTAAAAAGAAGTTGGTAGGTTAATAAGTACTATAAGCGCCGGTTCACATCAGGTCAGTCGGACAGTAGTGCCGGTCGCCGACTCACTCATGTTACTATGCTTAGTATGAACTACGCGACAAGAGCTGCTTTTGTTCACATCAAATAAGACAGACAAATTGATTGTCATTATACTATAAATAGTCACCTGACCTGTCAATCGCCGAGCAGCAAAACTTTCGGGCCGACCTGATGTAAACGGGCCTTTAATCATAACGAGATCCGGATTACCGGATAACATGATAGAAACAAAGACTTGAAAGAAGATAATGAATTTCCCTCTACAAGTAAAAGAAATATTTCACCTCCGTTGTAAAATATTGCGGGAATCTTACATAGGAAATTTATTCCCGTCTGCCTCCTTTGGGATGTGATTCCGGATGAATTTCCTTTTACCCTTTCTGTGGCTAGAGTTCAGGGATTAACTTTATTCTATTCAAATACGAGTGATCCGGGAAGCGGCTTGTCTTGCCAGTTTCATGGAATTGGTGGATTACGACTATCCAATCCAAGGGGTATCAATGGGTGTTAAATATATTCATATCTTCCATTTTTCGTATTTTAAAACTTAATAAAAATTGTAAATATTTGTATTTTACAAAATACATAACAATTACCGTTTACGTGATTAAAACCTTAATTTAATTTAGTTTACATTGCATCGCTTCAGGCTAGTACTAAAACGAAAATAATCGAAAATGCATCCTCATTGCAATAGAGACTCACATTGCCACGAATACAGCGGATTATGCGCTTCTAGATACAGAAGGAAGGTTTGAAAGAAAATTCTGTACCGATTCCAAAAAGGCTTGAATGTAGTACGATCAACGGCAGCTTCAGTTTTATTTGAACGTGATAAAGTTTACTTTCGCTTGTTGGTGCACTTAAAATAAAGAAACGCATTAAAATAAAGCCGTGAGTCGTCGCGAGGCACTTAAGCGTTCTCGCAGTTCGGCTGAATTATTCGCCACGGCCGCTTCTTCCTAATGCTGGGCTGTAAATATTGCAAGCTCGTTTGATGCCTCCACCAGCTCTGATGGAAACGTTTGCTACTTTTTATCTAAAACTTCGAATTGAAGTATTTTGGTTCAAGTTTTTTTAAAAGGAAGATAATCAATATATACCTGTATAATAGCTATTTGACTGGAAAAATAACAGTTTAAATACACGTTTATATTGACTAGTATTTGCCTATTGGTTAAAATTTGACTACAGTCTTTATTACAATTATTGTTTATTTATAACATTAAAGCTTCTTTTTAAGCATGCGTAAAATTAATAATTGTATTAACATTATTAATCCCTGCTTGAATGTTGACCATTAATAAGATTGGAAAAATATGATAAATTTTAGAATATACTAGTCGACATACCATTTTTAGGGTAATCTGAAGTTGTAGCTTAATTCTTTTTTAACAATTCGTTACAAATTCTACATATATTAAGCTTTATAATGTGCTCCCTGCCATACAGGACACATGTAATTAAAAGCAATAAAAATATATTTAACACGTATTTCCTCCATCGCCAACAACGGTCGGAGTACTTTTTGTAATAAATTTAAAGAGCATGCAGTCCACATGATGGTAAATGATCACTTTCGTTCATGTACATCTTTTTTTTTTTTTTTTATATAATGAAGCAGTAAACGAGCTTGCAATTCACCTGATGGTAAGTGGTAACTACCGTACATGGATATTTGTAATCCACGTCAGATAAGACTAGAATCTTACCCCAAGTCGATCACAAATGCGTTGCTACCCCTGAGGACTAAGTTGGAATACCTCAGATAAGTATGTCTACCTTACTACACCCTTCGAATCAAAAGACAGCAGCGCTTAACACTGTTGTTTTAGGCAGAAATTTATAGGTGTGGGCACTCGCGGTTCCGGAGATGAACTACAAAGGGTTCTACCACCCGCATATTTCAATCAACAAATAAATAAATAAAGTTACATGAAATAATTAATTAATTTAATAAGTAAAATAATTTTTCATATATTCTGCACAAATTTATAATATCAATATTGCGTAATTTTTCTAGACAATAACTAACTAAAACCCTATTTATGAGTGAAAACTGCTTTATACGAATAGTTTATTACTATGGCTATATTACGAATAGTGACCTATTTAAATATTTAAAAATATATGTATATATGTAAATTTTTAAATATTTATTGTATAATTTCTCCGTGACCGTCCGTGTAAATTGTAAATAATAATGTCGTATGTGTCCTTTATTTTATATTTTTTAGAATGCCATTTTAACATAGACACGTAGGTTAGCTTTTTTAATATATTTTATTATCAGGAAAGAAAACGGTTTCTAAAATCAATTAATTTGGGTAAAAATAAAACCTTTCTTTTTTGATGAGTGTCCGAGGATGGATAAAGGCGCGGTGGTCTGAATCAATTAATTCCTTGATTACCCGTTTTTCCAATCACCCGTTTACCCATCTCCCGGCGTCCGGTCGGTTTAATGGACGGGTTTTAATGACCGCCCGTTACGTTTTCGCCTTTGTATGAATAATTACTGAGACGATTGCTACCGAAATACGTCAGTTTCTAATTTACCTGCCGTTCAAACAAAAATTATAATTGTATTTATTTTTCACTGCGTATTGTAAAGATTTTTTTAGAACTCTCAGAAATGAAGCTTTTTTCACTGTGTTTTGTGTTGACGTATTGCGTGTGCCGTGGGGATTATAAATATTTTAAGTTTATTAGGAAAATTGAAATAACTCCTCTCAATATATTTGTATAAACCCCGAGAATTTTTTTTGATGAAATCACGTTACAAGACATAAGTAATGTATACTGCACTCTTTGTTTAGCTTTTTTGGAATGTCTTCAAAATTCAAATTAAAAGACGTCTATGACTATCATGTGTCTTTATAAATTCTGCATAGAATGTAACATATACCACAATGCCCACTATTATTATCGCGGATAAAACTTATTACAAATTTTAAAAATGTATTAAATGCGTTATCTATAAATATTTTAAATACCTAGTCATACGGAACCGGCCTTTCAGAAACGGTTGCTGCATAATAGAAAGTTATGTCTAACTATTTGTTTGATGTTTATCTAAATCAGATATCTTAATCTTACATTCTATGGACTAGTCGGACTAGTGGGTAATTTTAAATTATTTAAAACTGTTATTTAATAATCCAATCATAAGTCGTCTATAAAGCTTTCTTTATATTTGTTATGCTCTTGTGCGGCATTGTGTTTGAAGTATGGTGTATAATGGTCATTTTACTATACTATCGAAATCAACCTAATCCTTGGCTTAGAAGAGGATTCCTAGGATGTCAAAATACTTAATTTTGTTTAGCAACCGTACCCGTTTCTCTATTCTGGCCCGAAGTGTGGCATAAGATGAACATAATAGTATTTTTACAACAAGTGTTATATTACTAAAACTTCAATAAAAATACTTTTAGAGAATCGAGTTTGCGTATTAAAATCGCTTCAAAACGAGAGAATTACTAAAACGGATCGACAGTGCAATGGAGATACATCGCGAATACAGCGGATTATATGCTTTCGAGATACAGAAAGAGCATTTGAAAGAAATTTTGCAAGCAATCCTAGAAGGTCTTACTGCTACATTCAATCCGAATATTTTCAACTCTGTGCGTTCGCATTAAGGTTTACTCTGTTTCGTAGATATTTAAGATAGGAACGTATTAAAATAAAGCTACAAGGCACTTTATCGCGCCAGTTCTACGGGTGAGTTATTCGCGACGGCAGCGAGCAGCGTTTGCCACTCGCTAATGCCCCGCTGTAAATATCACGCGTTTCTCGTGGCCCAACCACTTCTTGAAACACTAAATGTCGTACTACGGGATACAAATTATTATGTACCTTAATAGACGGATTGAAAATATATATATATATATATTAAATGGTAGTTATGTATGTTTTGTCGTACATTGTATTACAATTTTTTCTGTACTTTTATTGAAAAAGATAATGCACTGATAGTTGAAATATAGAAGAACAACCCAAAAGTTGCATGTTGTATTATTTTCCCTGATTATATCTTTCTGCTATTGTATAGCTTAATGAATGACGTCATAAAATATGAACTACTCGTTGTGCAACTTTGCTTAAAAAACGTATATTTGTTTGATTATAAACACGCAAACTAAAGGCCTTTCAGAACTGTAAGTACCTACATATATAAAATGAAGTAAACAGCTTTACTGCTATAAAAATACCAGTTGTTTCGACGTTCAAGCACCAGCCGCATTCCGGGTAAATAACTCGGAAATATACATTTTACGATGCAATTACAGTTGAAACAGAACACAGTGAGTTGTGCGCCGATAGCTCATTAACTTTGTGTCGATTTAACTTCTGAAAACCAAAAAGCTAAATTCAATTGACGCTGAAGTCCCAAAAACTGGGGTATTTGAGTGAGAGGTGGAAAATAGGTCACCGTCTGCGTGAGGTTCCACTGAACTTTATAATTTTCTTCACTTACTAAGTAATTGCTAGACGAGTGATTCTAAAATTTCCTGCGTAAATGTAACAATTAAAGGACACATTAGCTAAAGCTGATAAAATGTAAATACAAGTAAGTATGCACTATTCTATGTAATAAAAAAAAAGAATTGTTTTTATATTTACCTAGAAATTTAACTTCATAAAAGTAAATAGAACTCTAAAAAAGCATGAAAGCAAAGCAAGGTACATACTGTGTATTATTTTCATTTTGTAATTATCAAATTTAAAATTATAATTTAAAAAAAAACAGTCTGTTAATTTACATTAGTCTTAACATTCAGACAGTTGAAATATTTTAGCAAAATAAGGGTAATCCGGTCCAAACCCTCGGCGGTTGGTCGGAGGCGAGTAACAAGGGTCGAGCAAACACGGCTCATTCATTACACGCCCTTAAATACACATGTTTTATCAACTGACAGTCCAGAATGACACACAGCCACCTACTACTAGGGGGAGCTGTCGCACTCAAACCCATATGAGCGAGTAAAGAAACATTGAGATCAACAAAATACGAGTTCGCTTTTCAGTAAACCAAAGTAGTCATGTTATTATTGAAAGGAAATATAAAGCCGGTTAGCTCATACGGACGTGCTACTTGAATAAACTCAACATCGAACAATAAGTCAATTTAAGTAAGTTTTTAAAAAGTAGACTGTATTATGGTTAAATAGAACTGGTAGAATGGAGTGCAGTTTGGCAGACACAGACGCACTAACTTCAAGCGAAATCAAATGATGAAATAAATGAAATTAAGTACCTTACTCATATCAAATTAATTTATTTATAAGCGCTTCTTTTATGTAAATCATATTCAACGTGCACACATTTACTTACACAAATACTTACCAATTATTATTAAAAAGCATCTCCCAAAACTGATTTTTCTGGAACTGTTTGCACGCCAGGCCGGTGTGGTGACCGCTCCGCAGCGCAGGTCGTTAAAAATCAAAGCAGATTTGCGATCGCTACATTCCTATAAGGTCAATGTCTAATGCTAGGCAGTGGTTCTGGAACAACATTACAATACGAAACGATGCTATTATATTACCTAGCACAGACGTAGCAGGATTATTTTGGAACTGTTTTTTAAGTTTCTACGTCACTATATATATTGTTTTATTATTTTATTACAATTAAAACGGTTACACCAATTACATTAATTATAGAAATCACCAGTTACGCTTCTCGCTCATAGAACCTCATGCATACTGACAATATTTCCTGCCATTCATGTGCAAACAAATCACATTCAGGGTATACATCCAGAAGAGCGTTAAGTTTGGTAAGAATACGTGGAATAGGCGAGTTCGCTCTCGCGGCCGTGTGCGCCTCGGGTGCAGCGAAGAGCTTATGATTGCGCGACCGGAAGTAGTCGTCGTCAGTCGAGGTCTGGAGCATCTATCCTACCATGGAAAATTTTACAGGCTGTGATTAGTTGATGATGATCACGACAAAGCTCTAATGAATTGTAACC
>DWRA01001411.1:0-17171 GCA_018250295.1 Spathilepia clonius
ATTTACCATCAATTAACCGTTAATTCTACCTCATGATTATTGTTTACAATAATAAATGACGTAATGACGTGCACTGTGCGAGAACCTATCGCTTCGAGAGCCAACGAACAAATGACCGAGATATACTTCTCGCATTTCTTATATAGGCTCTCGCCCAGTGACGTCATGTGTCATTCGATACTTCTAAGACGGTCCTAACAATATTATTAACACCTACGTTCGTCATCCTAATATCATTTTTTTCCAATTTTATACAAAAAATAAAACTTACTCAATAATAACACCCAAAAGTTCAAGTTGTGTATAAGACACTGAAACTTAAACAACATAATTATATGCTAAGATTTTGTCACTTAGAAAGTTATCAAAAAATGCAGGAAAAGCAATTTTCCATTTATTGATATTCTTCTCCCGTTAGTTTTCTACGCTCTTAGGGCCATGCTAAGATACTTAATGAACTTTAAAGACCAGACTTAAACTAAAATCTAAATTCATCAGGTAGTCGTTAATATTTCGAGCATAGTGACGGTACTGTCCAAACAAAACTAAAACAAATAATTTAAGCCGATTTACACATATTAGTTGTATGGAAACCAGAAACTAATTACACCTGCTTACGCCGGCGTGAGGGTTATCTGAACACAGATCAACAGCGAACAGATAAAGATTAACGAGTAAATTCTTTTCATACACGTTTTTCTGTAGTTTTCCACAAAGTTCTTCACGAAGTTTATGTAATTACGGTAAGTGGTTACGTAAATGGCAGATATTAAAAGTATAATAAATTTTAATGTACACCTAACGACAAAGTCAAATTTTTGCATTCATTATAAATTTATCCGTGCAAATCTTCAACTTTAAGAATTCTGTGTTGTTATCAATACTTTTGTATAATATTATTCTTTTTCTTACTCAATTGAGCATGAGGTTGCTTAAACCCTTAAAGCCTTTAAGTTCCGAAAGGTTGTAGTCGTTTTGAACAGAGGAATCTCTAAGGTAGAAATACTTAGCATTTTTTGGGACTACTGTACCACTGACAGGTGGTGTGATTGCGTCTCTCTAAAACGATTTGGTCATAGTTGACCGCCTACCACCATTACTCTATCTTTCTACTTCTCTCTAACTATACCGAATCTATTTCTAAGGTACACATAGAAACAAACAAAATCAGCCAAATATTTTATGTAGCATAAGAGGCAATAAACAAACCCCACCTTAACATCAATAAGTCGCACGGTGAACGCGGCGGCGTCGGGCGCCGTCAGCCGGAGCTGGCAGGGGGCGTGCGCGGGCGAGGACGGGGGCCGCACCAGCGCCAGCGCAAGCGCTGCGCCCGCACCAATCCCACCCCCCACTTCTACCTCTTTCGTCCGCCCGCATAGCAAGCTGGAGCTATGCCCTGGAACAAGACAAAACTGTTAAAATTTCATATTGCTGTTTTCATTTGTGAAGTTTTGTGTCATCATCTAATTACAGTTCTATTGCTGGGCTCGTGTCTCCTGTCAGAACGAGATGATTTAGGCCATAGACTATCGTATTAGTCAAGTGGTAATAGTAATGGTAAAAGTAGAAGCCGATTTTGCACGATGTGACGTATCCGATAAACAATAAATCACAATGCAAGCATTATCAAAAATCATTTGAAAATAACATTAGTTAAATTTTCTATTTATCACCTGTAACTTACTACGACCGGAACTAAACGCTATTACGCGAATGCGAACGTCACTTGAGATGAAGTCCGTCAGCATGTGCGTGTGACGTACTACACACGAGTAAATATAGGCATGGCTATACCGTGGAATGTTGCGCTTAAAACGAATTTAATTTTGTAGTGCAATATGATGTTTTATCGTCAAAGTACTTAATGAAATGATTTGAGCACAGGTGTGCAATAACTTTGAGAAAGGATCTGGATTCCGTTAACTTGCTTATGAAGCGACAACTTTAATTCTCAGGAGAAGCATCGATTTGTAACCGGCTTCCAGGTAGAACCTCTATTCTATCAGGTTGACTGCACGCTCGTTTGCTACTTGGATTTAAGTAAAAACAAAATAAGATATTAGTCATCCTATAAGAGCTAATTAAATCAAATTTCCTAATACTCGCAAATTTTGAAAGTAATACGATAACAGATATAACGATGAATTCAAACTTCAAGATTACGTCAAACTCGACTACGTCAATGATAATCAGATTCTTTGTAATTCATTGTTTCAACCTTCCTCAGCCTATTGCTGTCCTACTGCTGAGCATGGGTCTCCTCTCCGAGTTAGAGGGGTTAGGCTATTGTTTACCGCTACCCAAATGCGAATTGGTAGACATCACATACTTATGAGATCATCTTTTTTTTTCAGAGAAATCTCAGGACAACCTACACAAGGTATCTCCTATCACGCTCATAGTTTCAACCTAAGAATCAAATGTTATGGAGAATATAAGCGAAGTGAGTCATAAGTAAGAACCAAGTCACAAAACTAGCGACAAATTTGGACTTTAATCTGTTACAAGCGGCTATGTAACATATTAGGTAAAGCACGTTACATGAGTGTGGACCATTAGCAAGCGTTTAAATTAAACGACCTTTAATGGCAAGACATGTACGTAGCCCGAAATAGCTGGCCTTATTTCCGTTACTATTTTTATTTACGATAAATAAACTAATCTAAACGAAGAAAAAGATCCGCTTAGCAACACAAAATTCTACAAGTTTGAAAGTTAATAGAATCTATATAGTACCTGGAGTTACCACCGCCACACCCATTTCTAACGTGAAGCTGTTCGTGCGTTTCGGTGGAAGGGTGTGAATACCGGTTGACTTATGAGCCAACCATCTAATGAATCAGGGTTGAGCGCACCTGTCATGAGTTTCGAACAAAACCCATGTTCTAAATGGAGTTTGTTACAGATGCCCATAGCCAGTAGTGACCAGCTACTCCTTTACTACTTTATCCTTATATAAAAACAAGCTATGAGATAAACAAATCAAAGAAACGTATTCATTGCATGCCGTTTTCTAAAATAACAGCAGTCACACCGGTCCATTGGAATCCAGTCGAAATTTCTCGCAAAGGCTACGGTAATATAAGATGTTGATATTACAACTCAACTTTAGCTCATATTACACTGAACAAAATGGCCAATGTAGTCAAAACATAAATTTAAATCTTATTAAAATTACAACAATTTTTTTTAAGCTTTAAAAATAATCTTAATCATAATATGCAACTATCCATTGGAAACATGACTAAACAATCATTGGAATTCTATTACCACTAAAGGTAGTTTTGAATATAAACTGCCAAACGATTAACTTCCATGTATTTCGGTAAACGATTAGCACCATTAATACTGTAGGATTTAAATCGTTGCTTTTTTCTCCAGGAGAAAGGCAAGAGAACTGTCGAACAGATTACCGCAATTTGTTTTCCAATCTTGGCTAACTGCACCTTAAGCAGATTACGTTGAACCCTATTCTATTTATAGATCAGCTTTGCGTAAGGCATCCGTATCTTAGTAAGCTGAAAGCGTTTCTTGGCGCAAACACGTCTCCTTGGTGTCGTCTGCATCATTGATTTGAACGATTTCCTCTGTTTTATTGCTTTTACTACTGCAGGTAGTTTCTGCCCACTTTCATTTATATTCACCATCTATTTTAACGTTATACTTATCACTGTTTCATTGTATGCTGTAGGAACTTCTGTTATAACTTTTGATGTAATGATTGATTGGTATAATAGACAAATTGATATTATTGTTGTTATTTTCAAACACTTCTAATAATAACTAGGAGTTGTCAACGAATGCCTTATCAGTATGGGATTTCCGTGCTGCGAAAGCTGAGAAATTCATTGCGGGTTATTTATTAATGAAGGAAAACATAACGCAACAACTTTAATTCCTACGAATGTCAATCTCCAAACCAACCAATACGCTGGACTATTGTTGTAACGTTAATTTGTGATTGCCGACCTGTTCCCTTAAGTAAAACAGTACTTATTTATTTATTTTATATATGATGGAGTAGCAAACGAGCATGCAGTCCGCCTGATGGTAAGTGGCAACTGCCGCCCATGGACATTTGTGATCCACCCCAGATAAAACTAGCATCCCAACTGAAGTCGACCACACAAGCGTTGCTACCCCTGAGGACTAAGTTGGAATGCCTCGTTAACTTTATCTCCTTTACCACACCCTTCAAACCAAAACACAGCAGCGCTTAACATTGCTTTTATTAGGCAGAAATAAGTGTGGCGGTGATGCCGCCGGAGTCGAACTACAAAGGGTTCTACCACCTTCGTAAATGTAGAAATTGAGGAGTCAAATAATTTTACTATTTGTGATAATTTCGGAATGATTTACAATTTACAACGCTCAACAATATCAAAACGCGGTTCTGCGACGTAATTTCATTTCATTGCAATTCAACTTGGTTTTTGCATATTTACGACGATATTTACGACTACCTCAAACAGGACTCTTATCACAAAATATCAAATTAACGAGTATTTTTATTATATATTAACGAGAAAAGAGAAACTGAACTTTTTTGCATAGAAATAGCAAACGAGCATGTCCATCTGACGGTGTATGCCACTATGGACATCTGTAATACTGAATAAGATAAGATTAGGTTCCTTCTTGAGGTAGCCATCCCTGGGGACTAAGTTGAGACGACACAGATAAGCATCTCCGTTTAAACCAAAATGCAGCAGAAAAAAGGTGTAGCGGTGGTACTTCTTAAATCTAAGGTTAAGATAGCTTTATTTGTTGTATATGTCGCTTATATTTTCGTTGTGGGGTATACAGAACCGCACTAAACTAGCGGTCAACTAGGACATCTTAAAATGTTGATAAGGAACTTTACTGTAGTATTCACCATTCTCTATAGATTACTATTAATATTATTTTAATTATTTTTTGTTAAAATTAAAGGTTTGAAAAGTCGAATACTTTTAAAACATTCATTAAGTAAGAATTACCTGAAAAGCCTGCAGTTTTACTTAAGTTTAAAGTAAAAGTTAAGTTTTTTTATTTATTTTATTTTATTTTATTTTATTTTATTTTTTTTTTTAATTTTTTTTTATTTTTCTTCTTAAGTTTTTTAATTTTCTTTTTTTTTTACTTTTTTTTACAATTTTACTTTTTTTTTACTTAAGTTTTATTAAAGTCGTAAATATAACTCGTCATCTTCTAGTGACTTTACAAACGGTTATTAAAAAGTGCCTACAATACGCCTTTACAATTATAAAGGAAATCCCCTTTGTATATAAATTGCCCCTCTTACAATTTGCAACTGTTGCGATATTGGAATCCGTCAGTTTGTTGTCCTTATCCCCCTAGGTGACAAATTCTTTTGTCTTTGTCTTTTGTTCCAGGGCAAGATTAAAACGTTCTGTATTCGAATTACTTACACGAGAATAATATGTACTCAATCGTTATAATTCGTTTCTCTTTTTTGTCTCACTACGAATGGGTTTCGGGTTTACTCTCGGAGTTAGACCGGATCGACTCTAGTCTACACGCTTACAATAAATGTGGGATTATGATAGTGTCTGCAACACTACTGATTATCAACTTTTTTAATATTATAATAAAAACAACGTAGAGACATCAAAGAGACATTTTGGAGCAATGAATACTGGCGTAGGTACTATTCAATTTTACAGTAAACTATTAAAATTCATTATTAGTCTATCGAATACTTCAAAACGGTAATATAACTCTACATCTTTGTAACAAATTATATCAATGTTAATAGTTAGTAAAATTTTACTAAGATTTTCAATAAAAATACCTCAAACGCTCTGGTGAGAGAAAATGCCGTTGTTGACTTTAAGGCAGAAAGTTTATTTAAGTATAAACGACAAATAAGCGTACGACTAAAGAAACGAGAACAAATCCCCGAAGATCCTTCTCCAGAGATTCTGTTGACAGAAAAAACCTTCTGCGAACAACTAAGGGTTCTTCAAATCCAAGTGCGTCCTAAATTCTTTATAAGAGCTTTACCACTATCTGTTGGGAACGAATCTGTTGTCAGAAGTTTTAAGACGGCCTGTAATCCAGCGATTGTGTTTTGGGATAAAAATCTGAGGGAAATCTTTTACCAAAACTGTGTTTTTTTACCAAAGAGATATTGAAAATCATGTTACACGTTGGAAAAAGTTTTTAACCATAAGGGCGAACACATTAATAAGTAAGTTTGTCACTTCTTTACAAAAGTAAACAGTATAAAATTTGTAGGAACTTAGCTGCTAATCTGAGAGCCTTACTGGGTAAATGATATCTTTAGCGCAAGAATATGTATATTAGCATCTATCCATAATGAAGACATTGTTGTTGACACAAAATATTCTACAATTTAGTTTAATTAGTAGAACGAACTGGATTTTTTCAATAACCTGCAATTGATAATAATTATATATTTAATTTTAATTCTAACTCTCATTCTGTTCTATTTTTTTCTATCGGTAGAAAATAGTATTTACACGTTTTCTCCAATAAAATTAAACCCGCTGCTGGGCATGAGTATCTAAAAAGGATCTAAAGGTCTTAAAACATGTCTAATGAGTTTTCTTTGGATAACTTTAAATTGAGTATCCCCATGAGATTATTTTTCAACTCTATGTATTTTCAAACTTATGCAAAGAAAAATGTATGGTGTTGATTACAGTTGGTCATGCGTAAAAAAACAATAAACGACATTTGTAAAAGTCCATTGTGTTGTTAATTAATTTTTGGCTATAACCAATTAATTTGTGCATTTTAGTGATTCAAAATATAACTCAATTAACGTAAAGTAAATGAATCTTAGAAGACTTACATGAATCCAATTAAAATTTCACGTCGATTACTCGGAAAATGTTGTAGGAATGCCTAGCTTTCTCATATGTATTTGCTATAAGTAGCATTCCTATATAAGTTTTACAAAGAAGAAACGGAAATAGTTATACCGTATTAAATTAGTGTTACACTTTTAATGCTTTGAATTTTTTTTATTGTTTAATTTTGGTTTCTAAATAAAATCAGTCTGAACATATAAGATTAGTCGATTACACTATAAACATATTTGCGAAGATTCTTATACATAAATGCTCATACACATATTGGGAAATTGATCTTAATACATATGACAAGATCGTCTTTATCTAAAGGATTAACGTAAATGTGAACGGCTTCAGGTAGAACCCAAATTTATATTCGAATGTAGTTGGTTATAAGAAGGGAAGAGAAGAAACCATTCACTACCAAGAGGAAGCAATGATAGCCTAGTGTTTGTGTTACGGCCTCTCAATCTAGGTGTCGGATATTCAAATGCCATGTATACCCCTGATTTTTGGAAATTATGTACGTACGTATTAGAAGTTAATTATCACTTGCTATAATGGTGCAGGAAAACATCGTGAGGAAATCTACACATCTGAGAGTTCTTTGAAAAAAAAAACCTCCAATACGCACTTGGCCAGCCCGGTGCACTATGGCCAAACCTCATTAACTCTCATCCTGAGAGGAGACCCATGCCCAGCAGTGCGACAGTACTGAGTTGACGTTATGGAGTTGATTACGAGAACAGAAGAGAAGAATCCACTTCCTAACTAGAGGATTATTTGCTCCTTTGCTACATGTAAAAAAGATCTCGCCAACGTTAACGGATTTGAGAATAAACCTCCCCCTCATATACACGCATGCTAAAATATCACTCGAAAAAGTAACATAAGGTTAATAGATTGGCGATACGCAAAATTACCATTGAATTACAGTTAGAGCACGTTAGGGGATGGTAAAACGTTTAGAGTGAAAAAATACGCGACTCAACAAAACTCCGCTTTGTATTGCGCGATCTGAATCCACATTTATTTGAATACGTTTTCACCGCTTTTGTTTGTATAAAACACAAAAAAGACAAATGCCTTAATTGAAGAGCGAACATCCATACGTTTGTACAATGAAAGTGGCGGTGAAAATGTGGATATGTTATTTTCTTCGAACGTTATTTATGTACGATTGAATTATATACGTTTAATTATGAATTGATTCATACGAAGGAAGTAGGGATTGTAATAATTTAATATTTATCGGTAATGTGCACTAGTAATCTCGCAGTTAATTAAATGTTATTTATCAAATTTATTTTTGATCATTTTGGTGATATTTTGATATATTTAAGAGACTATGAAAAATTCTTTACGCTTCTAAACAGTTATTTTTATAACGTATTGCTACACAGTACTTAGGTTGCTGGATTATAACATAAGCTGTGTTCATTATGGGCATCGATTTCCTAGTCAATTTATTAGTCAAATTATTTATATTTTGTTTTTTACTTTGTAGTTATATTCAAGACGGTTATGTGTTTTTGTTTATTAAAAAGGTAACAAGGCTTATATCTGTACTGAGTTATTAAGAAGAAGACGAAGTTATTATAGGGAAGCCGAAAAGAGTTTTATTACAAATTTTTAATTAAGTCAACCGCTTGTACCTACTTTTGTTAAAAATAAGTACGAGAAAAGTGTGTAAATATAATACTGAATTAATTTTTAGGGTTCCGTGCCTAATTAGTAAAAATGGGACACTATTACTAGCCCTCCGCTGTCTGTCCGACTATCACAGAGCTCTACCTTTTAAACCGTAATATCGCTTCTTTGCTTCAATAACGTGTTACCTTAAAAAACAAAATTTTACAGTAGAGTATTTTTTAAATTTCAAAAAAATATTTTACTTAATTGTGTCCGAAGTAGCTAAGGTTTCGCTGGAGGCATATTGTGAAGAGTCTTTTTGTCACATTCAGTTCCTTGAATATTGAGATGTTGGTCCTGAAAGCTGTCCAGGGGATACGTAGCATCAGACGCCAGCACCACATTTTGAAAGCATCCAAACTTTTTCTGTCAGCTGCTTTCAGGGTCCAGGACTCGGCGCCGTACAGAATAATCGGGAAGACCAGAGTTCGTACCATGTACATTTTTGTCTTTTTGAGTATATTCCGATCCTTCCATATTTTGTCAAGTTGGCTCATTGCTAACTTTACCACACCAATTCGTCGTCTAATTTCTGCTTCCGCGCCACCCCTAATGGATAACATTGAGCCGAGGTACACAAAGTCTTGCACTACCTCGTATTGACTTAACAGTGGATTTCTTTCTAAGGTGCTAGCTCTATCCACAATCTTGATTTTCGTTTTCGCTTGGTTAATTTTGAGTTCCATTTTCCGGCTAACAGAATCCAAACGATGTAGTAGTTTTACCATTTCGATCTCATTCGCTCATTCTTAATAGGTAGACGCTTTACATTATCTAAATATAACATGCCAAAATGTGTACCAAGTTGTTAAAGGCATTCGATCTTTATTATATTACGATAGGTTTGTTAATGTAATTTGCTAGACCAAAAGTATTTCCAACAAACTACAAAAGAACAAACTATAAAATCAAATACACTAGAACGACAACCGATATACGGCCTCATATTACAAAAAACTGGCGTGTATTTATTTTATCGAGAAATCGACTCTTTACAAATGACCACTGCTCCTGATATTAATCCCGAAGCCGGCTTGTTTTTCCGGAAAAAAAAACAGATCAAGTATCAGGGAGTTGACTGGGCGATCAAACGCTAACGGAGTCATCTGATTGCAGTTTTGCCGATAGATATCGAGCTTTATTGAAGGGGTGGCTTTTCAATAGGTTTCGAGCCGGAGCCAACTGACTAATTGGTTTCTAGCGCGAAGTTAAAGCCGCCTGTTTTAAAAATATTCTCAGGTTCTTTTGAGTTGCGTGAATACAAAAATTTCATCAATCATACTTTTTCGGCATGGGAAGGTTTTAGAAGTCATATTTCTTTTGAGTCGTTTGGAAAAGTGGAGTTACGAAACGGGTATATAAAAATATGCACCGTAAAGTTACCTAGGAATTATTGCAAGTTGTGCAGAAAAAGATATTGTTATGTATGCGTAGTTAGGTTACGTATGGTGTCGTATCATATTGTACCAAAAATTTTGTAATATTTTTTGGTATAGAAACAGATCTGGTTAAATTTCGATGTATAAAAAATCACTTAATTAAAACAAGGTATTTTATCTTAAAAAGTCCTAATTTTGAAATATTGCTTGAGTAACTTAAAATTCATTAAAATAGTCCTACAGTCCAGTCCAATAGTCTATGAAATACATTATAAACCGAGAATATCTGCAGATATTTTTATAAAAATAGCGTTCAAAACAGAGGCGATGTTACTGGCAGGCCGGACATTGGATCGACGACAACGCGCCTTAGTACTCAATGTAGGCTAGACAACAAACGAGAAAATAATGTTTAAAAATTCCACCAGACATTTATTTCTTTACTGTTTTAAGGCTTTATTATACGCTATTAATAATCCATAAAAAATAAATGTACAGTAAAAGATTGTAATTATCTTGGAAGGAAAATAAATGTAATAATATTTTTTTGAATTTGTTATTATTTATTTGTTAAAAATTAATGAATTAATTTTTTATAATAATATAAGTTGTCCTTATGTTGTTACATCGAGTTTACTGATGAAATACTATATTTATATTATGTTCATCATTGTAAGATCACGTTATGATAAAATATATTAAAACTATATAACCCACGATGCCTAAATTCGTGTACATAAATAAAAATAAAATAAAACAGATTTTAACTTCATTGGCTACTGCGTTTATTCGTAGATAATTAGAAAAATATTTTGATATTTGGATGTTACACTATGTTTGCGTTTATAAAAAAAGAAAAATTAGAAAGCACCCCAATTACGGCGCGAAAAGTTATGAAAATAAAAATATTATAAGAAGAGCCATTAGCCGATTTGAACAGAGGAGATTGGGTCCGAACTGCTCTAGTGGCCCCGTGGAGCTCTTGTCTAAATCAAATTTTCAACGCTGTATAAAATATGATTGGACATTTATAACAAGATAATTCGTTTAACGTTCTACTGTTTTTGTTTCAAAGATACCTAGATTTTGTTAACTTATAACCAGTTTTAAGCCGTGTTGTTCTGGTTTGAAGGGTGTTACAGCTTATATAAGACTTATATATACAACACGCGGTTCCGGAACCCGAGTTACCGTAGTTAAATAGAAGGACCTTTTTCGGACAAATTTCAAAAGATTTCGCAGACTAGGTCATGAGGAACTTTTCTTTTCACCGACCTATTCGTATAAGCTGAATAAATTCAACTTCTGCCCCGAGGCGGCACGAATACGGGACGTACGGTACGCCACTTCCCGAAACCCCTTCTCCCCTTAGTATAGCTATAGCTTTTATAAGGACAGAGAACTAAGTCAGAGTGACGCCAAAAGCTATGCCTATGGAGGCATTTTCTAATTATATGTGATTATCTATTGGCAGTACTGGCCAATTAATATTTGTGACAATTTATGCTGTCAAAATTTTGGACACATGAATACATTAGTGTGCTACTTGGCATCGCCCCATTATTGTTCCATTAACAGGCACAGCTCTTCTCTCGTAGCAACAAAGATTAAAGCTATAGTCCACCGTACTGGCGAAGTGCGAATTGGTACACTTCACGCACTTTTGAGTTTTTTAAAGAACTTTCAAGCTAGTATGTTTCCTTGCTTTGTTTTCCTTCACCGTTAAAGCAAGTGGCAATTAATTTGTAATACGCACATATTTTAGAAAATCAGAGGTCCTAGATACTATATATAGAATCCTAGATACGCATGTCTAGGATTTGAACCTCGGACCCCTCAGTTGAGAGGCCGAATTTCGATCACTAGGCTGTCACTGCTACATGTTACTTAATTATTATTTATAGTATAAAGTAGGACCTACAGTTATGTTTTCTTTGCCTCAAGTTCTTAAAATAATAGTCACTATAGTATTTGTTATTTTTTTATTACTTAAGGCAGTCAAAATCTGTTTGTATATACGTCATATTTATCGTTACCAAACACAATATGCCTTTAGAAGATACGCTTATTATTCCAGGAAATACACTTTGAGAAATAAAAGTAAAATAAATAACAGTATAACAGATAACAAAAATAGAACAAATAATAAAACAATAAAAGAACAAGGAAAACATAAACAAGAGACGATATCTTGTAATATCCGGCGAAATGGAATAAAATTTCATTCACTAAAATAACGTACCGCACCGTTACGCAAAAAACTGATGATTCCATTATTCAGACAATAGTCTGGAAAATGAGGAAATCTTGTAAAGAAATAATACTTATTGGATTTTTATCATTGACCTTCTTCTATATGACACATGTGTAACAGTGTTAGTTACGTATTCATTTCTGAAATAAATCGACGTCAATCCATTACTGTCCCACTGCTCGGCAAGAGTTTCTTCTCAGTGTGGGATTAGACATAGCATACTGCGTTGACCGAGTGGTTGGCAGATTTCACACACATTTGAGATTTTTTTAAAGATTCACGATATTTTCCTTCATCGCTGTAGCAAATGATAAATAATTTATAATGGTGAACAACTCCTGTAATTTTAAAGTATCGGTCAGCAGTTTAAGTGAACATACTGAGATTAAGATCTTTCTATCGATACAAATAAATAATTGTAGATGGAATTGGGTGTCAGTTCCTATTTAAATATTCATTTATCTGTATGTGATCGTTTTGAGAACAGTTGAAAGTCATAACACTGAACACACGTGTAAAACATACATTTTACGCCACCGCCATGACTCTGGTTGAAAGATTATTTAAATTGCAGAATTATCATAACAAGTATGTCTAATTCTATGTTTTTAATAATACATTGAGAAGGTATGTTAATTTCTTATTAATTGTATCACCATAACAGAAATAGATACACTCGTATGTACTAGTAAAGTTATATATTACAAATATTCTTGAAATGAATCTATTTATAGTACGGGATCCTTAGAACAATTTTTACCTTGATTACTAACATGCTGATTTTTCCTAAGTAGCTTCATTTTGACTAGACGCCCAACTTTTTTCCTTACAACAATATTGGTAAATAGTAGCTAATAGGGGTAAATAATACATGGTGGAGAGGGGGGACTCGATAAAAAACCTTGAATTTTGTAGGACAAATATATTCTCGCTTTATTTAGATAATTTTCTAGAGAATTAATGAAGAAAAATTCTGTTAGTAATATTTTTTTAATTCGTCAAATTAACATATTTCATCCCTGCTATCCCTATTAGCTACCATTTACTAATATATATATATATAATTATTGTAAGGAAAAAAGTTGGGCGTCTAGTCAAAATGAACCTACGCAGGAAAAAACAGCTTCTTAGTAATCAAAGGTAAAAATTGTTCTAGGGATCCTGTACTAATGTATTATATTTATGTACGTACGTATACATAATGATTAGGAGTTATTATTATTAGGTACTGTGTCAAAAGTCCAGAAATCCAATAGTATGATCATCTTTAGGAAGTTGGATATTTTCTTTGAGAATAAATATGTCCGATTTCCAAGAATAACGATAAAGTTATATTATTTTTCTTGTTTCTCCCAAGTCATAGATAAGATCAGACGTAGCGCAACGTAAGTGGACTCTGACATAAGACCGGAACTAGAACATCCCGCCGATGCCGCCTGGATAATGTTGAGCCATAGACAGTAAGTACACTCTTTATTTAAGCTCATCCCTACTTTTTATTTTAGACATCTGTAATCCATCCGCCGAGGCATTCCAACTTAGTCCTTAGGGATAGCAATGCATCTGTGGTCGAACTTAGATAGAACTCTAGTCTTATCCGAGGTGGATTACAAAATTTTCATGGGCGGTAGTTGCCACTTACCATCAGGTGAACTGAGTGCTACTTTGCTATTTTATCATATGTATATAAAAAGTATGTATGTCTCTGTTACCACACCATTCAAGTACGAACCCATTAGAGCATAATACTGATGTTATTAAGCATAAATAATGCAGTAGTGTCACTGGACTTGAACCACAAAGGCTTTTACTACCTTTAAAAACAGTTTATTAACATTTAAAAACCTAAAAATCCAAAATTGCAAATATTCTGCACGCCGTTGTTATTATTGTGAACAAACTACTGCATACGTATTTGACAAAAGTCAACTGTGCCAATAAAGTGACTGTTTATGTTGTTCCATTCGTAGTTGATATATTTGTTTACCAAAAATCATTGCCAGTTACCGTTGTTGTGGCAATCGAATATAAATGAATGTTATGAAAAATAAATTGGCTTAATTTATGCTTAATAGTATTAGCCTTTTACTTTGATTAACTTCACAATTATGGAGACGATAATTATATCCCACTTTCATGTTTTACTTTAAGTTTGATTTTGTTTTGTGGTTAAAATTTTTAAATTTTTGACAATTATGTAATTGAAATACTATGTAATAAACGCGCGTAATTGAAATATCTGTTTGTAATATCTAAATAATTGCTTATTAAATATTCTAAATGTATGTTAATTTATATACGATACTCAAGACAGAAAACCCATTTTTACGCGTCTGCCGGTTTGTCTGTTTCTGTGTCTGTTTGTTTGAGCTAATCTCCAAAACCGCTGGACCGAATTTCATGGTTTTTTCATTTGGAGATAGCTGATGTTACAAAAAGTAACAGACAGTAATTTTTATTTTAGAAAATATTTTAGGGTTTTAAGTAAAAAGAAAAAAATTGATTAAAAAAACAACGCGCCCCATTATTTAAAAATTGTTAATAGTATAACATTTTGCTTATTATATTATGTTACATTTTTGTTAAAGTGGCTGAAACCGCATGGTTCAGCTAGCCTTCATATAAAATATCTCAATATGTATCTTGACTAATAAATGTTATTTGTCGTTAAACAACATTTTATGTTTCACCCATTTGCCCCAAGAGGTCGTTACTCACGAGTTATCTGAGTTCGGCCGGAGTATCGGCGAATTGCGCGTGACGGACGAATGACAAAGTGTGATTTATTGCTCACTATATTTATAAAACAGTAAGATAAATTGCTCTAGTTTCAGCAACACATTTGTCATTCTTGAAGATAAGCAATTGCAGGTACACGGTACAATACTAGATTCTCTCAGCAAACGAGCACATAGTTCATTTGCAAAGTTTGGTAAGTGGCAATTGTCATACACAAGATCGGTCACAGATACGCTGCTATCACTAACAAGTAAGTTGGAACGGCTTAGATAAGTATCACTTCAATCTTCAAATTAGACAACAACAGCGTTTATCATTGTTGATATTTGACAGAAAAAGGTGTGGACGCTAGTGGTTCCAGAGTCAAATCACAAAAGGATTTGTACCACCACCAGTTAATGTTAAGTACTCATAGCTGGCCATAAACATCTATAATTGATTTAAATTGAAAATTTAAATATAGGTCTTCTTAATAATACAGAGATTAAATCTTCAGTGGTTCGACTAAGGCTGCACCACCGCTTCACCTTTTTTTGCTTAATAACAGCTGAATACTGCTATTAATTACCGCAGCGATTAACAAAGCACTGCTGTAGTCAGGGTTGAAGGTTGTGGTAATAGAAGCATACTTAACCGAGGCGTACCTTAGTCCTCAAAAGTGGAAACGTTCCTCAGGTAAAACTGCTATCAAAGTTTGATTCCAGATATCCGCACGCGGCAGTAGCCATTTACCATCAGATGAATAGCATGTTCTTTTTACGGTTTCTACATTAAAAAAAGGAAAACAAAGACTACTGCTCTGCTATGCGGTGTTGTCGCAGCACTGAAACGAAGCGCTTTACGGTCTCCTCTTACAGAAATAAAAGATTCTTTCTTAAAAGAACTCCGACGGCTTCTTAACTTTTTAACGGCGCCGGCGAGTTTTCTGTTTTCGAGAAGGACGATTAAAGCGCTCTGAAACTTCAAGTTCACTTTACTATTGTATTTACACTGCAGGATAAGAACTCTACTCAACTACAGTGAGAACTATTCTCTCAGACAGTATAATTAGCTGTCTGGCAATCCAGGAGTTGTCAATCGTACGCATACTTTTGAAAATCCATTTTTTATTTACAAATACTCGGGTCGTGGTAGACAATTAAATTTCTTCTATACAATATTTTGAGCACCACAACACGGCTGCGTTATCGTATATATATGTATAAGATGTCTATATATGTATGTGCACATTATATAAGATGATAATATGTAATTTTTTTATTTGTCTCTATGTATGTAGTCGTAAATTAACCGAAAAATAATATGAGAAAATAAACTAAGTTACTTGCCTAAACTTACGTAAAAGAATTCTTGATAGCATCTATCAAAAACTACAACAGTAAATAAAATTATTCTTGCGGTGAGCATGAAGAAGGTAATATGAGATCTTATCCAATAAACATTTCACCTTTCCTTTAGACACCAACTTTCATAACCGCACCGGGGGTTCTCAGAAACATGCAAGTGCATGCATTTTGTGACGGTTTAGTCACTTGGGATACTGTCGGATAGAACAGTAAGACAGCTAACAGGAAAATAGGAATTTTCGCTGTAAAGCAATACGAGTCGAGTCGAGTAAATAGTAAATTTTATCAGTAAGAATTTGTTATAATAATAGGCCTGATTGATACAAATTATTTTAGTAAAAAAAAATATGTCGAAAAAATTCTAAAAGAAATCTAAAAAAGTCTCGTATTGTATAAATTTAAAGATTTATTACGTACGTTGTTTGAAACGCTAGTAGGAGCGAACGACGTCATGTCTCACTACGCATCACCGTATCACTTTTCTGTGCAAAGTCGAAATGTGACGTCACCAGCGGACCTGGCTTTTCTTAGCTGAACTTAGCTTAATCCAAAATAGGTATAAAAATGCTATGATTTGTTTTAAAAGCCCAAATAATGTGGTACACGTGTACCTGCATTTTAGAAGGGAGGTTTCAAAATTTGTTATCATGCCTATTCCGCATTGTTCATATCTTAGGTATATTGTACGGATGTAAGGCCCGGATCACAAAAGAAGACCTGCGTAAGTGAATAGAGGCTTTTGAAATGTGGACATACAGACGCATGCTGTCTATAAACTGGACTCAAAAGGTAACCAACGTCAAATACTTGAGAGAATTGGCCAGAATCGCGCTTATGCTCACAGTAAAGCAAAGGAAAATCTCCTACTTGGGCCACGTTCTTCGACACCAGCGATACATTCTCCTCCAACTTATAATGATGGGAAAGGTCACTGGAA
>DWRA01001412.1:0-17166 GCA_018250295.1 Spathilepia clonius
ACGATTCGGATCGCACGCTTCTGCACGGAGTCAAGTGGGTTAAGTTGGTACTGGGGCGCCCCTGCCCAGAGATGCGACCAGTACTCCATGTGGGGTCTCACCTGTGCCTTATATAGCAGAAGGAGTTGACCCGCAGTGAAGTACCGCTTCGTTCAGGACGCCCAGCTTCTTTGATGCCAACTTGGCTGTAACTTAATTAAATGATTAATAATTTTAAGCAAGCGTTAAGGAACTTGATAAATAATTTAATATTCAGAGAATAAGGCCGTGCCCTATACCTAATTAGCCAGTAACGTGTTACAATAAATATATCTAGGTTTGAGCTATAACATAACAGTGAAATGTTAAGATGGCAGTCCTCCAAAGGGCATAGAACAAAAGTGCTCAGCACAATCGAGATCCAGATTGCAGATATCGGATCTAAATTGTCGGCGGCGATAGCATCGCGGCGCATCGCGAGGATGCCTGCGAGGATTGCACGATAACTTTGTTCTGCGAGAACGTTTTTGTCTTCCAAGTGCCTATACGTGATTCGGATTGGTGCTTGAGCTGATATCTATCTTTCTTTGTCCCTTTACTCTAGATATTGTTCGTAGACTACCTACTAACATAAGAAAGTGTGTACATACATAAGTATTTAATACGAATATAGATAAAAGATGTGTAAAATGAAGTAAAGAGTATTATAAACTAATAAATTGGAATTCTCTTTTGAATAATTTAACATGTTCTTATTTTTTTAACTGATAATTAGGTATCTAATGAAAATTAAAATCCATTACGTATTATTGGGAATGCATCAATAAAACACGGTGGAATAGTTGGTGAAGTAGTGTGACGTCCTCCAGAGGGCACATCAGACACAGCGTTGTCATTCCGGCGCTCGGCGGCCGCCCACCGCCACCGCCGCGCGTCTGATCGCCTGCCAATGGCCGCGTCTCGTGTCTCGAGATACAATGCGAAGGGAGCGGGCTCGCCGACGCCGGACTAAATACCTCTTGCTTGGGTACATCGGGGGCGAGCAATAAACCACATTCCTTGGCAACCCTGGCGCGCGGCGGCGGCCCCGCTGCGGTCGGCCGGCCGAGCCGGACGGACTACGTGCTAATCAACAGATATACTGAAATTCAAGAGGCTTACTGTAAATAATGCCAAACTTGATAATATTCTGTAAATTACTATACTATCCTCTTGAATCAAGCCCTTATTCAATTTTCTGATACATCAATATGTATATACATATAATTATTCTATAATGAATACAATATTTAACCTATTAAAAAAACCTATTTTTCTGTCTAGTGTAGTTCTGTTATAGTTTTTTTTGCCTGTTTGTCAGTTTATGTGTTTGCTAGTGTGATTGCACAGTATTTAGCTTATTGGTTAAAAATATTGAAAAATCTGATTTTTACTGTGAAGTAAAATTAAAATTAAATTAATTCATCATTGTTGGACATCCCTTTCCTAATAAGTTAAAACAGGGGCTGATATTAGTAATATATAATTGTATAGTCAATGCGTGCGTCGTCTAGTTCCCACATAAAATCAAAACAACGCAGTAACAACGTAAGCTTACAAACAGCATAATAGGTTACGACGTACATCATGTAAATTTTGTGATACTATGGTTAACTTTAGGCACATTTGCTCCTAATTTATAGACCCATTTCATTAATTAAGTTACGCCAATATAGCGAAACAAATTCCAAGATATTAATACAGGGTCTTTAATTTAATACTCACCCAGGAGAGGTCTCAGCGACACGCAATTTATTCGTACGTACATACCTAGCATCGCCGAGAATAAACCGGCGCGGCTAAATGATTCGAGTCGTCTCAGGGAGATGTTGAAATATCATAAGATTTCATAGAAGCTCGCAAATTGGAAGTTACGTACACCGCACCTAATTGATCAGCTGAAAGGCTTCGAGGCGGGAGGCCCAGGGGGGGATCAGGGGAAGAAGGGGAAGAGGCGGAGACGCAGAGGCCGGCACGGCTTGATGAACTATTGAAAGCATTCAATAGGCGCGCAGCGAGTTAATGCGGCTTCAATTGAAATACACAGGAGCTCGATCAACATATTTATGAATCCCGACAGTTGTTTGTTTGCCTTCCGTTCGGGTCGCGTGTGGGCGGCTCCGGGACGTGGAAGTAATCAGTACTGAACAACTCGACGACTCGTCATCGTATCGACATACTCCATTACTCCATTACACTTCGAATACTCTAGCCATGTAACTTGTTGAAACTATATAGGTAGAATAAACAAAACAATGTATGTAAGCTATTTTAGTAGTGTATTACGCCGCTTGATGGCGCCATTTAGTATATTGTATATTGTTGACAACACATGTCTTGTCACTGTTGCGCTAGTACTGTACTAACAGTTTTTCAATAAATGTACTTATAATACTCGTATATTAATCCTGCGTTATTTCTTTCATAACACATCATAAGCACGTAGTGTACGTATTCTCACAAAAAAATTAAACAATTAAAAACATGCTTTCATATTCATCTAACGGAGTTATATATGATACCTACTTGGTAAGTTAAGTAAACGTACCCTGGTAGTACTGATTTATTGATACTAATAGAATTCTCAGTGACGATCGCATCTTGAGGCGTCTCGAGGCTCGTCGCGAAGACAAATAAGCGCGACGCGAACTCAAAACTTCTCGTTTCATACTTAGTGTTGACTGTCTGTGAAATATCATAGCAATCAGAGAGAAGTTGAGTCCTCTCGCTGTGCTTTAATAGTAGGTACATAACCGTTTATGTTGATTATGTTCTGTGGCAAGGGAGATGTACATAAATACTTATCCGAGGCGTTTCAACTCAGTCCTCAAGAAGTAGCGATGCATCTATGGGCAAAGTCAACGCCTTATTTGGGATTGATTAGCGATGTCCTTAGGCAACAGTAGCCACTTGTTGCTGGAACTGCATGGTCGTTTGCTACTCTATCTTATAAAATGCACATAATATCCATAATATTGTTGAGGTAGTTGTCTGCATCAATTTACTTTGAATTATATTGCTAGTATTTTTTTTAGAGTTAAGCAATGATAACCATAAAAAGTACATAGACAGAAGTTCAGATAGATATTTAATCTGTTTTCTTTTTGTTCAGATAAATTGCACACAACATAGGAAACCTACTTGTCTCCTTGATTACATTTTGGTTATAGTTATCTGATCGCAGTGTCAGCATCTCTATGCCACGTCCAATCTCGGGGAGATGTTTAACAGCTCTGGTATTAGCTTAAAGTTAATACGGCACGGTGGGGAAAGGTGTAAGCAAATTTAGAATGACCAATAATTGGCAAAATCAATGATATCACTTATAACTTAACTTGACTACCAATGTATCAAAATTAGATACGTCCATATTGAGCATCTTGGATCGAAACTGTGTCTAGGAAATGGAAGTACTTACCAAAATTATAAGCTTCTTTCTTCCTACTGCAATATAAAGCACAGGCGAGACCCCGCATGGAATACTGCTCGTATCTCTGGGTTGGAGCTTCTCAGCTCCAACTTCACCCACTTGACTGCAGAAACGACCGACGACCCAAAGAGATCTCCGATCGGTTACGAACCTTGCGGAGAGCTTGTGTGTGTTCTACCAACTTTATAATGGTGAGTGTACCGAGTCACTATTTGACTCGCTGCCTACGTAACCCTTACACAATAGCATCGCTCGCCGAAGCACGAAGCTCCATCGACACCAACTGGTCTCGTGGCCGTCCTCCACTGTTCGACCTGCACGGATATTTTTGCCTAGATGTCGAATGAATTTCCTATAGAGGCATTCCCGAAGTGCTATGACATGGGCCATTTCAAAAGTGCTAAAGAGTGCAATGTCGGCGATGCATTAGCGACTCCTCTGGTGTTATAAATGTCCATAAGCGACAGTGACCCTTATCAGTTATACCGTCTGCCCTATCGTTCAACAACAAAAACAAGTAGAAAATCCAGTTCCTCTACAGGAAAATGTTATTTTCACATACATCTATAGTAGAACAGCTAGCTCAGGCTTTACCGAATGTGATAGGTTAACTTTACCCGCGAAAATCTAGACTTCTTTGGCATAAATTGAATATTTTAATCAACGTAGGGTTAGTCACTCCGGCACCCACAAGAACGTACATAACTAACTATAACAAGCGATTAATGTTTATTGTGTGTGCGCGAACGACGCACACGGACACAAGAGGCGCACAGAACAAACGTTAACATACGTAACGTCGCCGTCCAACACGAGCGGCTGAGGCGAGCGCGCACACGCATCGAAGGTGGAACGTCAGATAACGTTACGTGTATGTTCATTTTGGTATCATCATTTTTATATTTTTATTCGTATCAAAATGTAATTACGAAGTCTGAGTATACGAGGATATGTGAATATTATTATTATATGACGATTTATAATATTTCAATTGTTGCGAGGAGTTAAACCTTTACAAAAAGTTACATAATTATTAACTGTATACTTTTACTTATTATAAAACTGTATTTCGCACGCATAATAATTAAAATGCTTGTAGAGTCAGGGATGACGAACTTCTGTAAAGTTTCTTATCAAGAGCACACGGAGCAAGTTAGCAGACTACTTGGCTGGTAAGTTACACAACGAGGTAAGTTTCTTTGACAGAAACGCAATAAAGGTATGCGATGGAAGATGGCTAATAATGTTTTATATGTGGAAAATTCTATTTGCTTTTACAATGTGTGCATTGGTAACATACATATGACGGCGCTTTAAGAGAATTGGCCAAATGTCGCTACTCTCGTTCTTTTTAGTCTTTAGTTGATCTTATTAACTGGCTTAACACCGACCGTGGTGCTGGAGAGAGCAGCTAGATTGTGTAGTGGTTGCTATGACGACGGGTGGAGAGAAAAGCGTGCATATCTGACGTGTTCGGGTCGAATGCAAATTGATTATTATAATTTATTATTAAGCTGTAAATTGGTTGGAAAATAAAACGGTCGGCGTCTGAACCTTTGTAAATACCTTCTTTTATTGTGTCCTGGTCTCCTCGCCCCACTACCCACGCATAAGCGCACCGTAGCAACTATTTCTGATAAGGCTTCACCTTTATATGTGTGTATATAATTATTTACGCTATACCTACTTACTCCGTCCATTACCTTCATTTTTATTTGACAGATTAGTTTAATTGTCTTAAAATTGCAACACATCGATTACTCAATAATTTGTTGATAATTCTAGTGTGACTGCCGTCACCCTGAGCACCTTTATAAAACAAAGAAGCTGACCATAAAAGTCACAGTGGATACTAAATTAAATTCAAGATATATCGCTGTCGTAAAACACTGCTAAAGTAAAAATGTATTTTGAAGGAATTCAGGCTGTTTTTATGGTATTCAATATATCGGCGCAGCGACGTGTCCATCGTTCACGACATGTTTACCCGAGCGGCGACGCGCGGCGCCGGCTTCGCGCCGGCTTCTCGCCGACTTCGCCCAGCGTCGCCTCGCCTCCAAACTCCGCGCGCTGCTAATCCATCACTGTTACTCATTTTTATTACGAATCAAGCCAAGTGTGGCCAAGTGATCCAGTGGCATCAATCAAGTGCTTTATAATCTTATGACGAACAAATATACGACGACCCTTAAATTTGAGGATATAGAGGTGAAATCTTAGGGTAAGTATTGTTATTTTTCTAATGTCTGTCAAAGTTGCGTAAAAAAGTGGTAAGTATTTGGCGAAACATAACATTGGTGAAAATATATTTCAACTATAGAAACTACTTTAAATTACTATGAAGATACATTGACCAAGGTGAAAAAAATATCCAGCTTTTTGATAATAGCTGTAAACCGTGTCAGTTCTCTTGACTTAGTGGGGCACGCAATTCTAAATACTGGTTCGTCTATGTTCAGTCTAAATACATAGTGTTTGTGAGAATGTTCTCGTTGAAAATGCGGGCAGGTATCATTGTGCTCTCATCAGGGATAATTAATTGCCTTTTCGTCCGACGGCCTGTCAGGATAATCTGGACGTATGCATGTCAAATTTCATGAAACAGCCAATTTATTCGCGGACATCGTAAATTATTCGTTAGGCATGACGAATGGCAGCCCGCAGTGCCCCGCGCGCCGTCGCGCCGGGACGCGCGTGACGCGCCGTGACGCTCCGTGACGAGATATTGCATATCGATACATGACTGATTGTTATAAAATTGCTATCTAGCGATCCAGTAATGAAATATATACTACTGGTCTGGTACAATACTGGTCTTTCATTAAATAAACTTGGCAAATGGGCGTGCGCATTTGAAACTCTGCCTGATGTAAGTAGATAGAAATAAAACACAAAAGTTTCAACTGAATTCGACGACTGATGTTCTTTTCAAGCCTATATTTGAATGCTTTAGATTTGTCTGTCTGAAACTATACAACCGGAATTATGGAACTTCCGAGAACTTGATTTCATTTAGCTATGACAATTTTTTTTCTACAAACAAGCTCTAAACACATAAGAAACCTAAGTATTTTAGGGCCACGAAATTGAAAAGAGACTTACCAGTCAACTAGTTCCTACTTAGTTTCTGGTGTATCTACACAGACGAAGCTTATCGCCTACACGCTTCGGTCCCATACCTATTATTCATAAACGTCTTCAAGTCGCATTGTCGTCGGCACAATAAAGCCCGTTACCCCACTTGCGTCGTGTACCATGTCCTACACGTTGCGCGGGACATGCTGCGTCCCGATCAGAACATGGATGAGTCACGCGGTCGTCTCGCGCCGCCCACCGCGCCCTTGCATACTTCCATCTTTGTGCTTTCATGCACTACGTATATTAAGTGCTTTTACATAACATTGAAATAACTTGGCCTGCATCTGCAATGAATTATCGATTTCATAACAGTTGTCGGCTAAATGGCATATGCGTGTACCTAATATTAAACGCTTGTAGGTACATTTTCATGGTAATCACTATTTTCAACCAAATAATACCTACGAAGTTTAGCCATCTATCATGAAATTATCATGTCAGACTAGACCTCAATATTTAACTTGCGCAATATAATGAACACGCAAAATCGCCCAAGCTTGATTTTAATAAAATGTTTTTCCACATAAGGGGTTTTCATTGACGTAAGACACGACAAGACACGTAATTTTTTGAAAGTACTTGTTAATGTTTTTATTATAAGCATTCATAGGCCTTACATTTTATTAAACTAGGTATCATAATTATTCGATTTTAAACCTAAATGTTTTTCTTAAGTTTAATCTAGTTATAGTAACTTTACGTTATAAACGTACTCTAATACTGTTATGGTGATTCCTTCGTGTTCGTCGACGCGGCTCGGGCGTCTCTTCGTGGGTGAGTTTCATCTCGATGAACTGTATGGTAACCCGACCTCGGCGCCACGACAGCGAAATAATTCAATATGTCTAACATAATGGGGAACTCGTAGTAATCGTTATGTTTTTAAAAACTATCGCACTTCGAATATTACCATGAATAATAAAATATTATTATATTATTATTTGTAGGTTACGAATGTATTTAATGAAATCTGATTAAAATTGACGTTTAAATTTAGTGTACTGATATTTTAGATTGGGATTGTAAATTAAAATTGACAACAAAATTGTAATTTGATTGTTAAAATTATTGTTTGACTAACTACAATGGCTATTTTTTGCTTACCTTGCTAAGTGGAATGTAGCGGTATCTATGTTTTGAGTGTAAAACTATGTTAAATCTACATTTAAGTAAATAAGGACATTGATTTAATGATGTGACACTAAGTCACTAAGACAAGACTCAGACTCAAATTAATAATGTAGATTTTCCCCTTGGTCAAGAATGAATGAGAATTTACGCTGCCGACCTTCATAGCGGCGTGCGCCTTGCAGTAGCAAATTGTGAAATACATAACTTGATTAACTGGAAGGGTTGAAAACGTCAGTTTCCGGCGCGGAGCTGTGCGGCCACGGCGAGTGAGCGTGTTCAATTACGGCCGCTCGCCAGCGCACTGCCCGGGAAATATATAACGTCACTCCTTTTATCCAGAATTTCATAATAAATATAGAAAGATGATAAAAAATTATAAACTTTATTGCTTATGTCACACTTTTATAGAGCGAAGTATGTTGCTATTCAGTGTACTATGCAGTATGTGGGGTAAAGGCGTGCTGCGATTTTCTTTGTTAACGGTCATTGCTCTGCATTACAGGCAATCTTCAGGCAACCTCTACATAGTGAAGCTCTACAAATACCTTAGGTAAATATAAGCTTCACCAAATGTAATTTTTATTAGCGCCGCCTTAGTGTTCTGAGCCCGTCGGCGTGCTGATGTGGACTGCGTCAGAATGTGTGAATTGATCCTAAATTTACGAGCAGCACAGCAGATACTAAATGTGTCAAAACGTTCTCTTGGTTGTAAAACGCTGTCAGATTTCTGGCTTAAATGCGAAAGGGGCTAACGAATTTTGTAAACTAATTCGCTGTATCCACCTTTTTAATACAATCTCTTCTACATTGCTAAGTAGTATATTATAAAAATCATGAGTATTTCATATTAATGAACTATTTTACTCTTTGTCTCCTTTATGTGTAATTGTTTAAACAGTTGACTTGTATGTGTTAATTAGTAGTCATCGGTTTGTCCAATAAATAAATATGTTACCTTTAAATAAATATTTGTGGTAAATAATAAATAAATGTATTTCGTGTCAAAATGTATAAAAGTACCTTATAAACGCGACTCCAGCTTGAAAGCCGTCACTGAATGACGCCGCGGGAAATTACACGTCAAAGCAACACTTAACCTTTAGTTACGAATGCACTAAATTAAGATTTCACTCACGTTAAAAGGTAAAAGTCTCTCTTGTAAAGTATGTGTACATATAAGGAAATGTTTATAACTTTTTGTCGTGCTAAAACTGAAACAGTGAATACGTGGAATGTACATATATTCCATCTATCCACTGCTGTGTGCCAGTCAGCTGGCATACTCATATTGATCCTGTATGTACTCGTACATCACTCATATACATCAATATGAGTGAGTTGACAGCAGAGATGCCAGCTGACTCACATATAAGACGACTATCTTAGTCTTCCGGAGTGGCGACGTACTTGTGATCTACTTCAGGTACACGATGCATGCGTTCTCGACTTCAGTTACAATCTATTCTATACGGAGTTGCTCACAGATATCCATAGCCGGCCGTGACTATTTACCATCAGGCGGACTGCTACTCCGAAATTATCAAACAAATAAGTAAAGTATGTATGTCTTAACAGATTGGTACTTAATGAGCGCGTTATTAAAGATACTTTCTGTATCCCACCGTATTCTATCTTAGTGAGGCAGAAATACAGTCAGTTCAAGTCAACGACCAATTTCCATCTTGATTTCATATTAAATTAGTTTAACCTTATTAAACCGTATAAAATATGAGGGTCCATAGGGCGAATAAGTGTAGACATATAATGAATAAACTCCGCAGCTTGAGTGGGGTTAAAGTGCAAAAATTGTGAAAAAACTTAGATATTTAATTTGTTGCAGACACGTATCTCAGCGTAAAGGAACTTAAGCGAGTCGCGAGCAGCGCGCCGGTATGTAGCGCGGCCAGCCGTCCCCGGGGTCCAGACCCACATCTCGTTCCCCTCCTAACTAGTGACATTCGGTCCTTGACAACATAAACCCACTTGGATAGCTACGTCACTATCTTGCATGAATATCTTAGATGAAATTTGAATATTTGATAGTGATAACAAGCGTGCATACACATAGAATATGTTAAGATGTGCAACGGTGATTGCCTGGTGGTGAACTTATACCCTTACGCCACCCAGGCTCGCACCTGTGATTTTTGAAATTATGTGCGTAAGAAATTAGTCAACATATGCTGTAACGGTGAAGGAAAACTTAGTAACGAAAACTATATGTCCTCTAAAAAAATTGTTTACAAGCTACCTAAACAGTGGTGGTTTATGGCCCAGTCATTCTGAGAGGAAATCCATGCCTAATAAGAGGGTACATGTTATATAAAATTGAATAATATCAATTATTTTGAATCAGGTAAATATTCGTCTTTTATTTATAAATGTTTTTTTAAATATGATGTGTGTCGTTATGTGCTTATCAGTACAATTAGTTACGCTGAAATGTAACCACGGATTTACAGAATCAGCTATAGGATGTTTGGCATCAGCATTCGATTATAGCATTAGCTACAGCGTTTGATGTACTATCTGCGATGTGCGGCGCGCGCACGCTTGCCGAGCTCGGCGCGGGCTCGGCGCGGGCTCGCGCACAGCAGCCCTCTTGGGAAACATACTGTACTATACCTTTATTACATACACATATACACACTACTTTCTTATGAGAATTCTATCTAAACATGTTTTTTTATATTGCATCAAATAAAATGTTACGAATTTAAATATCAGTTCAATCTTCTTTATTATAATTCTGTATGTGTAGTATTCAGTCGGCACATGTCCCATCGGAATAAACAGGAGTATCTAATTATTGCTATTCGTTGGTCGTCGCTGTCTTAAAACTAAGTTGGAATGACTTATAATGTCAGTTACGAAGCACCCTACATATAAAACTGAACAGCTGTTTTTATGACAGGATTAATTATAACAATACTGCATGAGCGATTGGCAACGAAGACGTTATCATATTTATAAGGAGTAAAAATATTTATTTCAAAAAGTATTTCCATTGAGCCGCTACACACCCCTATTTTAGGGCATTAAGTGACTGAGCTGTGTACGTTGTATTTATTACTCAGGGTACGTGAGGTATTCCATTTCGCTTGCAGCGTGGAGCCGTCGCCTGTCTGTACACACACGTGACGCTCTGCACACACAAACAATGCACACAAATACACTGCACTCGGAGATTAGATTGTTTCATAACCGGATCAGTGTCGGTGCATATGCAGTTACTTATCGTGCCGCAAACACGTTCTGTTTGCTGAATAAATGTGTGTTGCTAAAATAATGACGTAACGTTTGTTCAGGACAATTACTTAAGTTGCTCTTTGAGACAACACGACCTACCGCAACTTCCTACACTTGCGCCAACACGATTAGCTCTGCATCCCGCCACGATCTTACAGTCTACAATATTATCCTGTAATATTATAAGCTATGTAACTTGTAATATGTACCTTTTTTCTTTTATAACATATAATTGACGATACACAGGCCTCGCACGCCTTCCTTTAGTGGAGTGTATTATGTGTATGTAAATTTGTAAGAATTAGGACACAAACCTCGTCCCAGCAGATGTGTAGATAACACCACCAAAGTTGTTTTCCAATTCAATCTACAGGCTAGAATCGTGTCAGGGGTGACGAGCACGGCGCTAGCACAGGACTGGAGGAGGCATGCACGGCTTGGTCTTCGAGTAACGTGGTCTATATGCAGTGCAGCGGCCACACGCGGCGCGGCAATCCACGCGGATAACAACAGCAAGATGGTACATACCGAGCGTGTATATGCACTGGCCGAGCACAACACGACGACTGGTCGCTAGAAGTGTCATTAAATAACAACTTTGGTAGATTTTTTACTCTACCTACTTACAACTAGACAAAGTTTAAACAGAACACATCTCAATTAAATTAACACATATGTTTTCTAAATAGCTAGCATAGTTTAGGCTACAGGTAAAGGTAATAAACATACAGACCCGAAAATGAGTTTACTCTGTAAGTTTTGCAATAAACAACACTTAGATTCCTGTACTCTATAACAATTAAGATTAACTGAGATTTGAAACGTTTCGTTGCTCGCGGTTATCGTTTCGATAATCGATACTGAATCCCGTGGAGCGTGGACCACGTCTGCACAATTACTTTTTCATTATTTTTATGTCGGTATGCGAATAAATTTAAAATCCAATTTATGTTGTGGCGTTAATAATTTATTATTCGTATAGGTAACTTACAAATCGAAATCGAGATGTTTGCATAGTAGACTAACACGTCCAAATATTCGTGCATACTATACACGTCATTTTTGCACTATAATTTTTACCGATAATGTAGCTGAAGACACAAAATAAGAATCTAACTGTTTATCGAAACATAGATCTCATAGTCGTGAAAGTACAAAGAGGCATTCAAAGCTTATTTGTAAGTGGAAGCGTTAACCGCGAGCTACGGTTTCTCATCAGCGAGTAACAAAACAAAAAGTGTAATGCTACTTGCGAGCAGTCGGACGGTGAGAACGTAACCGTACACTTATTAGCGATTCTCACATTTCACTCGTAATTGCGTTGACTCAATTACAAATATCAGATGTTCCGTCGCGCGGTATCCAGAGCGAGATGCTATCTGCGGGTAATTAGACACTGCGATTACAACGTTGCCATGGAAACCGGGCGCCGGAACACAGTTTTTAAGCAAGTATTGTAACAACTCTCTGGGTTTCACAGTGCCCTTATTTCCGCTGGTAACTTCACAAAAGTAACAATAAGAGTGACTTCATTTCATTAATATATGTATAACAGGAATCGTATATTTCGTCCTTGCTTTCGAGCTAGGGATAGCTCATATGATACATTTATTGGACAAACAAATATCTTTGGTCGACCGCAGATAGAACCCAAATTCCATTTAGGTATCAACCCTAAATTGAATTTGGATTGCAGATGTGATATTCATGGACTTTAGTGACCACTTTTCATTTTTTAGATTTGCTACTTCCACTCAACAATAAAAATACACTAAACTACCACCTGCGTGTGCCATTCTATTTTAACATCTATATCTCAATGGTACAGGAACACACAGGAAGATATTTTTCTATCGGTGTTTTCCCTACTGCCGTCAACACACCCGGGAATAAAATCTCCCCGAGAAGTAACGTAACAAGCCCGACAGGCAAAATAACTTCAACTTACGCAAGAAGGTCTGAAAGACGGGAAGTTGTTTGAACTTTCGCAAAAGTAATAATTTACTTAGACGTTAGGCAGCCATCTTGCTTTGAATACAAAATGTCAGGTGTACGGAACAAGTAATTAAAGTTGATACGCCCGTCCCGCGCGGAAGTGCATCCATTAAGTTTATTAAAGCTACAAGATCAAAGCTACTCTGCCCTTATTATTTCTTATTTCATCCCGGCTGGCCGCGCCGCCGGGGGCTTTACTTACGACATTGAATGTAATACCGAGCTTAGAGATGCAGGCTCCACGTTGAGGTTCAGCTCTTAATTTGCTCATGTAATAGAGGTAGCAAATAAGCATGCAGCACGCGTGACGTGCAATCAACAAGTAGGAGTCACATCTGATGTAGCCATTTTCCAAGAATGTTAGTAGGTATCCCTGAGGGCTAAATTTAAACGGTTCTACTAGTGTTACTGCTGGACCATATCTCACATGATAGATACGGCTGTGATTACAGTACCGTACCAATTCAAACCACGAAAGGTTCTTAAAAGTTACACTTTTATGGTTACTTAATTAATTACATACACTGTACATTTCCTACGCTGTATATTGCAAATCACCAACTTTCTATTCTTACAAAAAACGTTAACATGTAATTCGAATAACAGTTCCTCAGAACGTAAATTACTTCCTGTGACTCGGAGCTCTTTGAGATCGATTTAAACGACGGCGACAAAAAACTCAGTTCAAAGTGAGTCCATCCCGATTTGAGGCAATTTCCTGCGAAAGGGCCGCCAACAAAACAGCGATTCATTGCTGCCCGCCGCCTCGGGGGCGCGCATTCAACTAACCGTCATTTTACATCCATGGACATTAACAACATTCCCTATCCATTGCCGGGTTCGCGAAAGAAGGACTGCATTTAGCTAACATAAAGGGCAATGTACGAGTATGATCTGTTTAGTATGTCTCGAATAATGGGCTGGTGATACTTGGTTTCGATGGTTTAGATTTAAAAAGCAATCTACAGTATATAAAGGTTAGCACGCACGAAAATTTTATATAAACTTATTGAAATTCGAAGAAATACTTCGAAAAATCTTTGTCTACCTCAGAGATTCCATGTTTTAAAATGTTGAGTTTAACAATTGGTATGTGGTTGGCATGACTATAATTTGTGTCCTTCTTGGTTGGAATAACAGGTTAATAATGATAACAAGACGTTGCGAACACTTTTAGCATTTCACAGTGTAACTAAGACTTGCATAGTATTTTTAAAATTTAAGACTAAAAAAATGTTTCATATGTGACGGTTGTTCGAATAAATAACAAGAGAAGTCTGCATATTATGTATGTTCATATAGTTTTGGTGAACATATAATTTGAAATTAACTTTATGTAACAGTGTGTGTTTAGTTTACATATAGCATAAATCAAAGCTCAGTGTGTGCTGCGTTTTATGCAAATCAAAATGAAGTGCTTTCAAAGCGACGGTCAATGTCTAAACCTGACGCTGTGATTTATTTATTGCTTTGGGGGATGGTCGCGGGCGCGCGCCTTCCTTACCCCCTAATACTACCGATGTACAGACTTTATAAAAGGGCGATTGATTTCGAGAAAATTTAATTTAATTCATTGTGATGTATGTTTATGTGTATAAGCTTAGAAAAAAAAAATAACCATTTTAAATATACGGTGTTATTTTAAAATACATCTGAAACCGGGTGGTCACATGTTTTTCTGATTTTAGAATAAGGTAGTTTGATTTTAATTCATTCGAGTTGAAGAAGTAATCGAACATATAGTTTTATAGTTACTGCCGAATTATACAACTATTGCCGTCAAAAACATCCGCTGTCGGGTGTTGTGAACTGCAAACATCCATTTATTGATAAGGTTTACGTCTATCTGAAGATTTTTAAGCGGTGAATGAAAATGAGACTATCTCAGTGCAGGGCAAGGATTCTTTAAGAAAGACGAATAAGACTTGAATCCTAAAAGGTAATCTACTACGTTGGACATGTGTGAATTAATAAACTTTACACATTAAATATGAAAACTTTATAGTCAATTAAAATAAACAGTGCAGATCCCGTCGAAGGGAAATAGACGATTCGTTCTTGTGGAGTACAGTAGTAACACTTATATTATTGTCATTGAATCCATCTTGCTTACTTGATAGCAAACAATAGTATGTCAATAAACGATTTGTCTTCATGTATCGGTCGTTAGTTCTGATGTCCTCATATCGCCCTTGTCATTGCCCTTAATTGGAGTACGTCGCGGCAGGGCGACGACTTATCGATGATAACATAGCAGGGGTATCGAATATGATGTTCCCCCTTTTTTTTCTAATGATTTCCAGTGCCGTAGGCGCTAAACCCAAACGACTATTTAGTCGTGACAACTGGTCCACTGAAAATATATTTATATTTTCAGTGGACCAGTTGTCACCTTCCCGATCTAACACGTAGGGAGTTCCCGGTTCCATCCCCGACTAGGTAAATACGTAAGTGATGAATTTTGATGTTCGAGTCTGAGTTTGTGTATCTGTCTTCATTTGTGTATGATATCTACAACCCAAAGGTTTCTAGTGGGTGAGGGATATTAGTGTCGAGAATGTCTTTTATGTCTATTTCTTCTCGTCTGCATAAATCTTATAGATTCGAGCAGCAGGTAAACCGCACAGTTGAGATGAAAGATTCCAGTCCCCGGCAAGGCCCGCTAGGAATGCGTCGGCGAGCGGCGAGAGCGTAAGAACACTAGGCACAAGCGTTCCGTTTGAGATACACTCCCGTCGAGCGTCTAAATGCAAGCTTTGAGGCGCATTTCACGGCGTGCAATTTCCTACGGCTCGCGGACCAGGACTGCAGACGAGCGACTTTATACTGTGTATTTTTCTTACTTGTAATTTAATTTTAGTTTTTTGTACGTTTACAGTGACTATGTGTGTCATGATCCAGTCACGTCGCGTGAAGCGCGAAGCAGGGGGACCTCTAACTGACAGCTTGTATCGTGTGACCGTGAAGTGCGTTTCTTCGATTGCGGCTGCGCTGATCTAATTTTTGGTTATGTGTTTTTTATCGGTAGGTCCGAAATTTTTGTGCTCATTTGTTTATTAATTTTACTTTTCTGACAATAAAACTCTTCTATTTTGTGATAATGCAATCAATTTTGAACAGATTTAAATGTTTTTTTTGAATAATTCTAAATTAATTACAAAACGAGCGCCTAGGGTTATAGCGCTCATATGAACGCCATTACCCCTTGGTGACTTATTTTTTTATTGTTGTAGATATGCCAAGGAATCGTCGAAAGAACCAACGATAAAGAGGCTTGGACCGAAAAAGATCTTCAATCTGCTAAAGACTGGGAAAGAAAAGAAGAACTAACTTATGAAACAAAAATCTTACAAGAGAAAAAATACAAAACAGTTCTTCAGAGAGTGAAGATGAAGAGTACTTTTGCGTCGATAACAATGATAATGTAGATGATAAAAACTATAACAAATGTATTATTTGCAAAGAATTCGGAAAAATAACGATTTGTGGTATCGCAGCACCACCTGCGGGCTGTGGGCTCATGTTATATGTTCAGCGTCAGATTTACCAGACGGATACATCTATGATTTATGTGTCCAACAATAAAATAATAATATTTCTAATTTATCTTACTTCTAATACTTATTATTACTTTGTATAATATTATAATCATTGAAGATGATTTGACATAGAACGCTTTACTAACATATATTTGTTAAATTGAAAAAGGCTGAACTAACTTACAAATATCGATACTTGGAGCTAATTTGTGATTGCAAACTTTACTTTATTTATATAAGGTTTATCAAATTAATATTTGTTTAATTAAAACGTATCTTACTTATTATTTTACAAGAACCACGTTTGAGCGTTATTACCCCATACCCTGAGCGGCACTACCCAAAGTAAGGGTCAATGCCGTTCAAACACGTTTTTTTATAATGCTTTCCTATTATTAGTAGGTCAAAGATATATATATTTTTTTGTTAAATTGTCGATAAATAAAGACTATTACTTTTTTAAAGTTTGATTTTTAATAAATAATTTAAAAAATCTATCTATAAATAGGTCTATCGTGTCAACGCAGTGCTGGCCGTATGTCGCGCCATGCTAGCATCAACGATGTCATCCGTCGGGCCCTTGTCACCGTCAACGTACCGGCCACTTTAGAGCCGAATGGTATAGTACGTGATGATGGCAAGCGCCCGGATGGTTTGACACTCGTG
>DWRA01001413.1:0-17166 GCA_018250295.1 Spathilepia clonius
TGTTGAGAAAACTTCGATAGCGTGATTCAGAATTCAGTGGCGCCATCTATTTATGAGTTGCGGGAAGTCGCCACAGTTATGTTGCGTTACTTACATTTTCACATGTAAAATAATTGTATTATTACAAGTTTTGTTTATCTTGTCTTGTTAGTTTAGGTTAGTATTATGTGTGAGAGTCATTTTCGCAACTGACTTTTAAGTCGGTTAATCCTAACCGAAATGATTAATAACTGATTGTGTTTTTCTGACAATACGTAACTAGTTTAGTGGCGCCATTCTCAATCCAATCTCAATATGTCATAGTAATATTTTTGTTTTTATATTTTTGTATTTCTTGTCTGTACTTGTGTGTATATTGTAAATCATTTTTTGTTGTATATATATTTGTTGTCTAATAAAATTGTCTAAATTGTATAATAATAATTTCAAATACTATTGTCAATAAATAATTAGTCAAACAATAATAATAAATCTCAATTAAATTTTAATTTATTTATGCACACCCTGATAGATATCAAATAAAGGGGATTTTTGAGTCTTCTCTAAAATAAAATAATTACGAAAAGAAATTGACGTCACTAAAAGATTGTTATTAAGGTGTTATTTTTTGTATAAATATGTTTTCAAATGTAACATTTGTGAAGGGAACTACGAAATAAAATAATTATTTACGTTTTTATTATTTTTATTTCCTCTACATATAACGGTACATAAATTTAAACAGCAACTGACACCATAAATTATATAGACGATCATCTTAGATCGAAGGGATAACAGATTACAATTATATTAGTATATTAGTAATAAGGTCGTACATTTATCTATTCTACAGAACAGTATCTTGTAGAGTGCTCGATTATTATAACACTATGTTGTGATACAAGTTTGATAACATAGAATAGACATTCTACTATTTTAATGAAATTTTAACATCAAGATCGCACTTCGCAAAAGTTTATAATCGAATAATCTGTCTTCACTGTTAACATTTACGAGAGTAACATATTATTATATTATATTCGTTAAACATTCAGATAATTTAAAACTTTTTTGAAGAAAAACTTCTTTATGCGTGTGCCCAAATATAAAGGGCGAGTTGTGTTCGTATACCGTCACGTTGAAATGTAACAACACGGTATCATTACGTTACGGTAGGTATAGGTTACGCTGTTGTAATGTTACGCTTTGACGTCACGTCACGGTGTTTCGCGCTATTATTTTAGCGGTTTCTCCGATATATTATGTTGTAATTTTTTCAATAAACCATTTTATTATGTTATATGACTGTTGCTTCTGTTATCGAATGTTCAAAATACGTCATTGTTAGTTAATTACGCCAAAGAAGTTTTACTTCCACCGCACGTAGCGGGTACATGTATTTTTTATTTTACCAAGACATTAAATATTGATAAAACTGATCTACAGATAACATTTTGATCTACTCATAATCTTTTTCATCTACCGAATATAGATATTATGTGTGCACTAAGAAAGTCAATTGGTAAATAAATATATTAATTTATTCCAATTGTTTGACATTCTCAAATAGCATCGCACAATTAAGTGAAATGCGTCGTCAACAGATGTTACTCGACACACATAACATCAAAATACTTAAAATACTATATTAGAAGTATATAAGTGTATACTCTACGGGGTAAGCAACAGTTAAGCCCGGTTTACACAACACGGGTTTATAGAACGATAAGTGTACGAGTCGTACAAGTCTCGCAGAAGCTGTTCTTGCCAGCTTCATATGACTAAGCCCCATGCAATTTGCGAAGAGGCCGACAATAGTTTTTATGGCGCAACTCGTATTCATGAAAAGACGAGTTGGCAATCACGTTTGATCAACAAGAATTACGAATTCGTCCGAGAAACCCTCATTGTGTGACCTAGACGTAAGGAATGGGGATACTCAATCTAAGGGACGAAAGGACAGGGAACTCTCAAACAGCACACAATAAGTTATAGTACCATACATATCATATCATCATTATAAGCTCAAAAACCGCGATAAATATTAATATATGAATAAAACTGAGTCAAGGAAAGTCATATAAGTATTGTCGAAAGTTATTTTTAGGATAAGTCACAGGTTGAAATCACAAGATAGTTAAAACTTTACAAATTACATCAGGCCGACGAAAGGTATCGAACCTTGAACCAAAGATTTAGCTTGAAATAATTTAGGGTACAATAAAGAGGATTATCACTAACACTGAGCAATCACCACAACCCGTAGAAAAATGGGTAAATATATTTTTCATTTTATATAAACATATTCTTGTCAACGGCTGATAAACTCTGTTCATCGAATAAACTATCTGTTCATAGAATCAACATTAAATCAACATTCAATATTTTATTATTTCTATAAGTTAGTAAATAATGCCAAGGCGCCTATAAATGATAAATATTTCTTGAAAAATGCACACAGAAGGATCTTTAATAGAATTCCACATTACGTTTGTTTTATTAATGCCAGACAAAATGGCCGACAGTAGGTAGGTACTTATAATTTGGGATATAAATTGCAAGTAAATGTTTTACAAAACAAATTAAATATAATTGGTAGTCTAAATTCTTATTACTAAATATACAGAATATTTAAAAATATAAATACGTAATCTATGTTAGGAAACTCTGATAAAGAATATGAGAGGTTTGTGCTGAAAATGATACATTTTAGACCGACGCGTTATAAATATAAATCATTTATAGGAACCTTTACAAATCTGAAGATAGATTATATTTTATAGCAAACAGCCCATCTTTCTCTCACTCTAGACCTAAATCACATTTAAGGAATCCTCTCTTTAAGACAGTTAAAGACAGGTGGACCCCATGAGTCCACCGTATAAATGTATATTTATATATATCAAAGGTTAGAATATAATTAAAATACAGTAGTAGAATATATATAAGAGTGAAGGCAAAGTTTGGATAGGTCCACAACATCAATGTAATAAAACTTACTTTAGCTCCAATATATTCCATAGCTTACCTTACGATATTTCAAGCTAATAGCTTATCCCTATTTCTCACTGTTATGACATTCTTATTTGTTACCTATCCATTAAATAGTCGTACATTTGCATGTTAAGCAAAGTTATTTATATTAATATGCACGTTATATTTTTAATACAATAGAAATCAAGAGGTGCCGAGAGGCCGTTGTTATTACGTTATTCAAAAAGTTCCGTGCATTTTGTTTTCATTAGTTACAATTGCTTAAATTGTATTAAAATTCACATTTTTTTTCATTTTAAAAGTTATTAGTAAGTCGTTATTTATAAATTCTGATAGTATGACAGAAAAAATGTCGAAATTCTTTTTTTGGCGCTGTATACGGTGTATGGGTTTAACGGAAAAAGAACAGGTATTTAACGACATTTGGTATCTAAAGCTAACAAAACAATAAATATGTAAAGAGAGGAACAAATAAATTATATGGGATTTTTTGGAAGAATAAATGAAATTAGGAGACGGGATACGAAATTTTGATTTCTTAGTTGCCGATATTACGACCCAGTCGCATGGTTCGTGGTCACAGCGGAACTGTGGTAGCGGGAAGAAACCGTTGACAAGCACTAGTGGTAGATGAATCTATCTACCCTACGTCTAGTTCGTATCGTGAGTAGCTATTGTTTTATTACCTAACTACTTAGCCCTCCCAATTTCTCATCAGTGCAACATTTCTGAGAAAAGTTGTCAAATGATGTATTAATATATATATATATATATATGTAATACTATATATTTGTATAAATTTGGGTACGAAGGCTCCCCACTAATACTCCATTATCCATCATGTTAAATTTAATTACGAGTAAATTTAAATTTTCAAAAAGATTTAATTTACAGTTATGTTAATTTTAAAATTCTAATCCACTCTCGTGTAATATTGTCTTAAAAGACAATGTAGTAAATTTTGAAACAAAAAGAATTTTCAAAAGATTTTATTCCAAGCATCCAATTGATATAGAAGATTTATTTTTAAGTTTTAAAATAAAAAGTAACTCTTTATAAGAGTCGATTATACAAACTCTTAACGAAGGTCAGTCAGTGGTGGAGTAGATTGCGCTTACCATACAATTTTGCATAGCGTGAAATTTCACACGATATCTTTATCCTCAGTAAAACATATGTTTAGAAAGATTGACAATGGCATTGTGGATTAGGGCCTTATTTCACCTGGATGCCATGGCCACGTCGCCAGAAACCGTACCTAAGCAAAACATATAGAAAACCTACTAAATGACTAGCCTGTTAGCTAAATTGTTTGTTTGGGGTATTCTGACTTCATTGTTACTATTGGTTCATGGTTACTACATTGGAAATGTGCTTTTACTCATGTGCGTATAATGTGGATGTAATATCTTTTTCTTCGACTTGTCAATCGCAACTCAGGAAACTTATTCATTTCAGAAAGCCAATTGTCTTCAAATATTTTTGATTCTATATACTTTGCGTACCGGTACACCATTTTATTTTAATAAAATTTTAAAAGTAAAAATAAATAAAAACGAAAAATAAAACCAAACAGTAATCATACGTACATGAAAGAGCTAACACACAATTAGATAAGATACACACTCGTTATAAAAATCAATCTATTCAATTTTTGCCTATCAAAGTTGTTACTTGACGACGTCTATAATATAGAAATGGTCAAATATTGCTCTTTGGTATGCAAAACGTTCAAAAGACAGATTTATTAATAACTGACGTCTGTATCATCTCTAATTATAAATGTTAACGTCTTCTTTAAGTAAGAAAAGTAAAACAAATAAATTTAAATCAAAAGTAAGAATTAAATCGTAATCTAACTCATTAAAAATAAAAACATTAAATAATAATGCAATAAAAACAAAATTATTTATAAATTAACTGAATACCTAGTGAGGGTGACGTGGTAATGATTGGCCAACAGAGGTTGCAGTATTTAAAATATATTTACGGAAAAGTAATAAGTAAACGGATATAATATTGAATAACATAAATAAACACTAACTCATTCAAAATGTGTATTTACGTTTATATCTATCAAAGTATTTTCATTTTACGACAAGTATAAACTGAAAGATAAATAAAAATATCTATAACTAACATAATTAACAACATACAGATAATAATAAACAAAAATAAATAAAATAACAATTAATAAGTGACATGAACAAAATTACATAACAGAATTTAAAATATTAATAATATCCTATCCTAATTGTGCGCATTAACTCGTCCTACTATAACCTAATTAAGCCTTAACCTATTGAATCTATCTTTAAGCTTATAACTATAATAAATATAATTAAAATAACGAATAACAAATAAAATTAGCGAAAAGTAATAATAATATAACATAATAATAATATATATAATTGACAGAAATAAAGAAATATAATATTACATAACAGAATTCAAAATAATAATAATAATATCCTATCCTAATTGTGCGCATTAACTCATCTTTCTATAACCTAGCCTTAACCTATTTAATCTATCTTTCAGCATATAATTACAATAAATATAACTAAAATAACGAATAATAAATAAAAAGGGAACAGTAATTAGAGAGATATTTAATCACAATCAAAAACAGAAATAAAACAAATTTCAATAACACAATGTAAATAAAATAATATGACATTTTAATGGCCTATGGCGCGTTAACTCATCCACTTAAAATTACAAATAGGTAACTCAAGGAATCCAGAATACTATACTAATATATTCTAAAGTTATTCGAAAGGTTTGTTTGAAAAGAAATTTAACGAAGTTACTCTCCAGAAACCAAATAAAAAATACAAAACAAGAGCAAAAATCTATTTCTATGTGAACAAAGTAATACGAAACTTTAAATACTTCACGTGTGCGCGTTAACTTGTCCATCTAAACCTTAAATATGTATAACTATAAAAATGAGAAACAATAATAATCACGTTCGGAAACAAAATGGAAACAAAATATTATAATACTCCAAGTTCGCTAATTGTGCGCGTTAACTTGTCCTTTAAATATTGAAATATGTAACGAAAATAAATAAGGATCAATAATGAAAATAACCTCCGGAGACGCAATAAAAACAAAATATTATGATATTCTTAGTACTCTAATTGTGCGCGTTAACTCGTCCTTCTAATACCTAAATATATATATAAATACTGAGAAATAATAAAAGTAATAATAACTTTCGGAAACAATATAAATAAAAAAACTAAAATATTATAATAAGTCTAAGTACTGTAATTGTGCGCGTTAACTCGACCTTTAAATATTTTTAAATAATAATCTTGGAAACAATAATAAAAGTATTTGGCAAAAAAATTTAAAGAAAATAACATAATACTTTAAGTACTCTAATTGTGCGCGTTAACTCGTCCTTCTAAAACCTAAATATATAGCTATAAAAATGAGAAATAATAATATCAATCTCCGGAAACAAAATATAAATAAAATAATATAATGCTCTAAGTACTCTAATTGTGCGCGTTAACTCGTCCTTCTAAAACCTAAATATATAGCTATAAAAATGGGAAACAATAATAACAATCTTCGGAAACAAAATATAAAGAAAATAATATAATGCTCTAAGTACTCTAATTGTGCGCGTTAACTCGTCCTTCTAAATCCTAAATATATAACTATAAAAATGAAAAATAATAATAACAATCTTCGGAAACACAATATAAATAAAATGATATAATGCTCTAATTATTCTAATTGTGGGCGTTAACCCGTCCTTCTAAAACTAAAAAATATAATTATAAAAATGAGAAAAAATAATAACAATCTTCAGAAACACAATTTAAAGAAAATTCTATAATCCTTAAGTAATCCTATTGCGGGCATTAAATCGTCCTTCTAAGAAATTAAAAATGTCACAAAGAAATAATAAATAAATTACCTACGACTATAAACCTAGCTTATACTTATTAATACCAAATACAGAAACAACTAATAATTAACTTTGAAAACACATTGATAATAAAATTATACAATACATTAAATACCCTAATTGTGCGCGTTAACTCGTCCTAACTAAAATTAAAAATATATTATGAAACGTAAATCAATATTTTTTTACTATTAAGCTATATCCAATAAAACCAAATAATTATAGGAAAAGAGTGTTGACAAGAAAGAAAAAGACAAGTCATCATAAAATAGCTAAATTAATACGAAAAATACTGCTTCATAAATTGGAATTTCGCTGACTGAGATCATGATCGAATTTTCGAGTACACCCTCATAAAAACTAACCAAGAGAATATGTTAAATTAACATAAACAAAAATAAACAAACAGCAAACGTAACAAACAAATAAACGTAACAAATGAAAAACGGTGGATTCTTTATACTTCCCCAGCGATTGTCGGGTTAGTCGCCTTCTACGACACCCTGGCCCGACGGGGATTGGGGAATTCTTGACCGCCCCAATACGGTGTATAATTAGCATAATTAAAGTTAAGTCAAAGCACATTTACAAACAAAACATTTTATGATAAATTCAGTTGGTTACCGGAACTGGGGAAAAATAAGGAAAACGATATAAAAGTCTAACTCTGCTAAGCTTATTTTTTATTTCGAAAGACATTACGTTGGGTCTTTGTTCAAGCGGAAAAGTTTATAATTTTTATTGACCTACTTTCTTACGTAATGGGCGTTTCTTCATTGAAACGACACGACACAGCACGGCACGTACACTGACTGAACTGTCAGTTCTGTCAGTGCCGGCCACAGACATAATTTAAATAGATAGCATATGTACCACCATCTGCATGAAAACATACATTTGCGATGTCTATTTAGGTATTATATCTGTGGTGCCGATGCCGTACCGTGTCGTGTTGTTCCAATGAAGAAATGCCCAATGGGTGTAATAATATTATGTAGTCGTTGGAATATAAGTACACTGATGGTTATATTGTAATTGTTATTATATATTTTAGTTTTCATAATTTCGAGACGTAATCGAACTGAATGCCAATAAAAGGGCGCTTTTCGTTTCACGTTTGCATCCTATAGTTTTACAGATACGTTTATAGATTGGGCCTCTAGGTACATGTTTAGGTAGAGCTTTCAGTGAGTTAATTCACCCGCGTGGAAAGGGCCTTAAACGTCCCCTGCAAAAAGTTTGATTGAAAAATTTGTTTATATAAACGTCGATTGATAACGGAAGACTAAAATGGCAAGTTGACAGAGAGATTCAAATAAATTGTTTTAATTATAAGATTACAGTAGCAAATGAGCATGCAGTCCACTTGATGGTAAGTGGTGACTACCGCTCGGGCATTCGTCACTAACCCCAGATAAAAAATGGCATTTCTACTTGAGGTCGGCCACAGATGCATTGCTACCTTTGAGGACTAAGTTGGAACGCCTCGGATGGTTTATCTCCCTTACCACACCCTTTACAGCCTTAACAGGAACACAGTTCACAAGTCACAGTTGTTATTAAACAGGTGTGGCGGTGGTGCTGCCGGAGTTGAACCTCGCAGGGTTCTACCACCTTCAGAAATTTAAATTATACAAATTACTAGTGGAAACGCAAAGACCCAGTCAGCAGGCAATCAGAGTTGGTACTGATATTTCAATGGAGATATCGATTGATATAGTATACATAAGAATAATCGAGTAAATTGGACGTGACAGTACTAATGATTCCGTTCGCGATAATTCATTTCATAGGTCATAACATAATTTGGAAAAGTTCTTCTTTTTGAAGCCAATTGGGGGAGTTACGTGAGCTCGTGGGTGCAGATTCGGAGCGTCGAGAACACTATGTGAATTATAAGAATCATCGCCATTCTGTTCCATACTAATAACGTGGTTTTAGATTTACCGAAATTACGTACGTCCGGATATCAGCTGGGACTGGAATCAACGATAAAGATTAAATCAATCGCGTCCCGTTTGGGATAAGTTTGTTGCTATTGTAACTCGATTTTAGTCAAAGCCGATACGATAGTACGACAATTTCAAAAACGCTGACTGCAAAAGTCAGAATGCGATGTGAAAGAATTTCGGCTATTTTCAAATAAGTGAAATAAAAAATGGAGTTACAACTGTTAACAAACTACGTTCCACTACAATACAACACACATGATTAACTTGGCAATAGTTCAATTACGTACAAAACTTTGAACGCTACCTGAGCATTAGAGCACCCGTTAGCTGTTAGAATGTTTTATATGTATTTGAACATCTATTCAATCTATGATTCACCTATGTCCTAGTCCTAAGCGGGCATGTTGTACTACACGTCCAAACTCATCTCAAGCTGGAAGCATATCTAATCAAACTACAAGAGGGTCTAAGTGGCAAAGTTAGGCGAATAGTTAACGATTATCTGGCAATGTGCCCAGTAATCGAGGTAAGGAGATAATAGTACCTAGTCGTATTAATTGGAAGATAGAAGGTACTGAGGACCGAAATTGATCTTGTACGGTTGACATAGGACCAATTATCGAATAGAGAAGCGATCGCAGAAATTTGCTTTGAATTGACTAATCTGAGTTTGTTGAGATCTTGAATTAATTTTGAGGTTACGATTCGTTTATTTTTAAAGCTTTTAAAATGACTATATTCATGCCAAGCGAAAGTATTAATTACAATTATAGTAATTTTAAACTGTTTTAAGAAGCACATAGTTACGCCCGTTACGGATTACGACCGAAAATAAAACATTTAGAAATTGTTGAATAAAAGTAGAATGCCTCATTTATAAATGAGACGTGAGAGTTTAATACTTTCTTAAAATTAATAAACAGGTACTAAGTACACCGGGGCAACTGTGCGCGGTTGACATTCGTGTTTTCTGTAATCAATTTTAGCGTTTAAAATTACTGGTGATTAAAGTGTGCTTATCTTTAATTACTATCTTCCATTGGTATATCTGTTTTAAAGATTTTAGTTAAGTTATATTGCTGACAGACTGTCTGACTGACTATATAAATGGTAGTATATTTAAGTAACAAAAGTTTACAAATTACAGAATATTCAAAGCGCAATCTTGCAATGAGTAAAGATTTTACTTATCTCTGCGATCTCAAATTTAAAGGACTTTAGTTTAAAACATTTTTTGTAATTAATTCAAGTAATATTTTCTTTTATTTTCATGACAAATCTTTGCTTGGTTATCAAAAAGTTAAGTGTTTAACATCTTTCTTAAGTTTCAATTATTATGTGTTCATTATACCACATTATTAACTTTTTGATTGATAATATTAAATAATCGAATATTTTATATATTTTATTGACTTGTTAAATGTGTTGTGAGTAATTGGAAGTCTTGTATTAATATTCAAAAAATATTCGTAAATATATTGTTCATTTTTAACACGATGGCTGAATATTATGTAAACAGGATGATCACTATAGGGTTTTTAACAAATGCAAGTGTGGAATGAAAAAAATATATAGTATCCAGGTATTCCACAATTGGAATTAGAAATTACGAAATATTCTAAGCAAAATATATATGCGCACAATCACCCCGACTGACCTCGCGGACTCCTAACCAATTCTCATTCCTAGGGAGTACAAGTTTTTATAGGAGCTTTCAAGAGTGTTTCGTTTTGGCACATTTATTTCTTAACACTCTTTTGTTGACCCTTACACAGTACTAAATGTTCAAAATTTTAACTCTCAGTTATTACTTGTATAAAGAACAGAAAAAGTATTATAATATAGACTCTAATAAATATAACAATACTATATCACAGCACCGTATACAACAATTCGCTGTATACCATCAGTTTGGTAACATTTTGTTACTATTTAAAACTTCAAATTTTCATAATTTCTAAATTTTAAAACACGTGGACATCTTTTTCACTCTATAAACGTGTTTGACGAAGAAGTGATATGTCCACATTATATCAATTAAAGCTCACAGTGATCCATTTCAAACGTTTTCTGCCAATCATTTGGATATAAAGTAGCTTTATGTATTTAGCGAACGGGAAATCATAACTTAAGTGAATCAGTCTTCGTAACGGAACAAAAAATAGTTCGAAAAATACAATAGGGTAACATAAAGAAGATTATTAGAAACAAGAGAACGCAAACAAACTCGACAAACTGTCACAACAATAATACAGTCACTACACATAAAGAGCCGGAGCGGCACGAGTCAGTCAAGCATCAGATCCAGTCATCATCGGAAGAGCTGCTCTCGACGAGCTCATGGTGGCGCCTACTACGCTTAAGTTTTTCTTTAATGAATTTCATGTATCTGTCAAAATTTCTTCTCAACACTTTACGAAGCAGCGGCTTCGATTTGCGCATTTTCGGTCTCAACCTATCACTCGTACTCCGCGAAAGCGTGGCGGGGGGGGGGGGGATGGCGAGGACGGGGGGTGGGGGATCGAGATAATCTTAGTTGGCAAGAGAGATGTTGAGCGACGGGCACTTGCGGACCGCAGTGGAAGCGGTCTGCCTCAAAGCGTTGTAGCCAGCGGCGGTGGCGCCCTGAATAGTGCTCCACTGGCTGTTGCTGCTCCTGGAGATTCGGGTGGGCGTAGCGGGAAGATGTCTTACCACCCCTGAACTAATCTGCTGGAGGATCCCCTGGGACTCCTGGGAGCCGGAGACGCCGGCGGAGGCGCGGCGAGTCTTGATGGACTGCATTGAAGCCGTAAGTAGGTAAGGAACGCTCGAAGACGTATTCGGCATCGATCCACCCTACAAAGCGCACACAAATCGATATAGCTTCTGCACTACAAGCAAGTGTTCCTAGCTAATATTTTTGTACCATATTGTATATCGGTTTGCGGCGAAAGCGGCAAATTAAATTGTAAAAATGCTTTTATATATAATACTATTTTTCGGTTCTAATATAAGCTTTCATCAGATATATTTATTTATGATAAATGGTTGTAAACTATAAATATATAAAACATTAATTTACTGCCGCAACTTCCATCTTGTTTCGGATACGGCTGACGAGATCCGCTCGCTACAAGGGCTTTTAATCCGACTACCGCCCTTAACGTTAATCCTTAGCCCACCTTAATCCTTAACTTACTTTAATATAATGATAACAGTAGCGACTCGAGGAACACATAGGTCACATAAAAATTCAAGATGCGTTTAAAATTGCTTTCTTTTGTAAGTTATTATTAAAAAGTTAATAAAAGTGTGTATTTAATTTTATAATTTTATCATTCACACCTGTATGTTCCTCTAATCTGTCTGTATGTCAACAACATACATAATATCGATATGTTGCTTAAGCTGCTAAATATAATATGTTATGTTGCTGACGATGTTATATTTATGTAGAAAATAACATTTTCGCTTTGTTTTCGCCTGATAAACCATGAAAATATTAGCTACGAACACTTGATAAATAACATGTTAACATTATTATGGTCGTTTAATTACGCTAATCTTTTTTAATCTGCACGTTCGAAAACGCAAACGGTAATGTTTTATTTTATCGCGCTCTGTAACTGTAGTTTATATAATGTTTTAGTTTTTATTGTTTTTTTAATGATTTTCTTTATTTTTATGCTTAACGATGTTAGGATTTTAAAAAGTATGTTTATTATGCTCCAATTTTGATATGAAGTTTTTAGCAAGGCCACAGCAAACTTGCTACTTTTAGCACCGGCGATCGACGATTTACCTGCCTTTCGGAAAGTCGATTTACCAATCACATGCACATGTTTGAGCGCCAATTGTGACAAAATAAAACTTTTAACGCTCAATGCACCGACTGAACACATAACACTTGATGCAGTATTAGTCGCAAAAACGTGAATCACTTTCGCTAAAAGTAGCTAGATCGCTGGGACTGTTAGATATGAACATCGTTTTAAGCAAACTCATTGTCGATACGAGCCCAATATGTACTTAATATATTATGAACTATTAAATTGGATATTTTTATATTTGTTCCTTAGTAATTTTACACTATTAAAGCTTATTTACCATAGCTTTACTTACAAATTTAGAAGTGTTTACTTTAATTTATGTATTACATCTAAGAAAATGATATTTAATATGTGTATAAGTATGTTTTTTTTAAAGTAATAAAATATTTTAATTGTTTGTAAGAAAAAAAAATGGAATTTCCACCTCCTCCCCAAATACTATGAATTTAAAATTCGTTTCACAAAGTATATTCCCATATCCCTATTTCATTTAGAGCTATATGCTGTCTATTCCGTATTATAATATGATTTGCACATTCATATAATTATAAATAATCTTACCATAAGGCCTTATTTTAAGTCTACGAAAGCACCAGCGAGTATTATGCACTACGTGTCTAAACACCTTGTAGAATTCTCGTCACGGATCATGTGCCCTTTAGTTCTGCAGGAATCTTTAATAAGTTTTTTAGCAGATAGCATAACATTCGTCGTATTAACTGCATTTAAGTAACGCTGTCAATTCCGAACACGTAATTGAGTGTAGCGATGAGCTTACGCCGACTCGACCGCGCGATTGAATGACGCGACGAACTAGTGCCAATATTGATGACAAGATTATTCAGCTGGTCACTCGTAAGGGGTCACGCAGATCTGGCCGTAAGCCCAACTTGACCCTATTAGTATTGTTTAGAGCCCTAGATCCGTGATGAGGACTATACCTATTGTGTGGCAAGTAAATGTGTCTACCACATGCTATTGAGAATGAACGTCGGTATTTCAGTGTAACAAAGCGTGTCATCTAGATGTGGTATAGTAACTACATGTAGGTACTACGCACGAAGTTTTCCATGTAGATGTTGCGGGTACAATAATCGCGCTTATGTCGCGGTACTTCCTCACTGACTTGGTATCGCACGAGGCAACATCATCGTGTGAACGCCACGACCAAAAGTTTGGAAGAAACAAGTCTGATGTACTGGTTGCGTATTCCGCAACGACTGGCAAGTGAGAGAGGAATTATACTCACAATCATGCTCCGTGCAAGCTGCGTAGAAGGACAAATAGCAACAGTGAATGAGACAGCGTTATACATACTTATAGGCTTGCAGCCTTCTCGTCGACACTCTATGTGTATTTGCTAACGTCAAGCTACATTTCGTCTATAAGCCAATCGCGAATGGATGCCATTTAGATTAGTTGGCACGTGTTTACTTCGAACACAAAACTTTATTCGCATTTTGTAAAGCATTAGGTAGATTCGTTATAAACGTGAAATCGAAATATTATTCTTCTAACAACGGTAGTTGGAAGTTGGTAGGGGTGTTAAAAGTTTTGTCACTCTCTATGCACGGTGCCTCATCTAATTGGCATCCAGGATTGCAGTTGACGCGTAGGTACGAAATGCAGCGAGTCATATAAAACACTACGCCGAATACTCACCCTGTATGGATTGTAAGCCAACTTTGTGTATACACTTGTGATAGTAAATGTTCTTATTTGTATTTTATAAAGCGTACCTATAAATTGGACATCGACCTCATTATTATTTGGCTTACAGTCCAAGAGGCTGTCTGTATTACTCCTATGTATATCGCACAGCCACTAAATGTCGTCTTCGGTGTCCAAAAGGCGCTGTATAATTTAGAAATTTTGAATTTTGAAAATGTTACTTTGTCATTTTTATAACCAATTCGTGACTCTATTTGCCAATCAAACTGCCAATTAGGTTGCCAAAACACAGAATCGACGTAGATACCATGGTGTAAGATTCAGAAGCATTCGCCATGATTGAGTGGCGTGCGAAACTCGCTCAGCATCATGCGTCACTGCTGGTTCACAAATAGTTTAACGAACATGCATGAAGGTTCCTCTCGAAGGGTCAAATTGCTTCGGTTTCCTCGTGGAAGTGGAAGTAGGAGCGTTGAAATGATGCTATGAGATATCTAATGAACAGAGAGAGCACACGGTTGTGATACGCCACATTATCCAGGTTCGTGCACATGTGTACGTGTGATGATTATGCAAACAATGACTCTCTCTCCCCCAGTTGCTATGGGAAGAAGACGAAACCGCTGAAGAGAACAGACCACATCAATGAAAGCCTTTCGTATTAGACATTCAATAAGGATTTGGGGACAACGCGGCCATTCAGATGCGGTGGTGTACATCACTTACAACATGTGATGTCGACGGCACGGATAGGCTCGAGCCTGAGCCGCCCACTCTTCCCCTGTGGTGATGAGCCGCCTGTCAAAACAATATGGTCACTTCTAATAATACCGAAGACATCTTGTGAATCTAGCTGAGAGCGATCGCCTGTTATTAGATATTGCACCAGGAGACAGTACTGAGAATTTACTTAAATTTAGTCGGGACGTTTTGGCTTGGCGAAATATGGCACAATGTTAGTTGAATCAGAACAGTGTATTTAGGTAAAGTGGAGTGTATTTGGGTATTTGTGACTCACAGTCGGCGGCGACAGGTTTACGGCGGAGCTGCGGCGTTCCTGTGGTCCAATGCTGGAGTGCCGGCGAGTCGGCAGAGCGGAGTTACTACCGCCTGGAGTACCGCCCGGAGACGAGGCGCAAGATGGCGCCACGCGGATCTTCGGTGTGATGAGAGTGTTATCGGACAGCCGACGGTTGTTAAACACGTTGCTCACGCGCAGGTAGTTCCGGTCGTTGGTTTCAGATGGATTGTTCGAACCGAAGATCCAAGCGAACCCGGATCCTGAGACGATTTCTGCCAAAAAAGACTTTTATTTAGTATTGTTCATGAAAATCCAAAAACACCGCGAACTAAAGTCAAATTGGAGGTCCAGTAACTTTTGTAAAAATGGCTAAATAATATTTTTACTATCGCAATGTTTGCATTTAATATTTTATTACTTTTATGTCCATAATTTGTGTATTATTTATTTCGACAGTGTTTGACAGCTAATCGGCTTATTTCCCAAACCTCAATTCAAGGACGTCACATAATTAGTATGGCATTGAATATCGCTTTCAATAATTATATTTGTAGCTGTTTTTTGGCCTTCTTTGACTTCTTTATGTGGCCTTTTATTACATCTGGGAGAGCCTAGGGCATAATTCACTGTTCTGCGCCAATTCGAATTAGATAGCTGCCAGCCTATTTTCAGGTATTTCAAAATTATTCATAAGGCGGTAAGCTGGTGGTAGTTTGAGTCTGGAGAAACCACGATCGCACTCATTTCTGCTTCATAACAACAGTGTTAAACAGTATTATGTTCTGGTTTAAAGGGTGTGGTAAGAAAGACGTAGGCATTTGAGCCGTTTTAACTCAGTTGTTAGAGACGGCGACGTCTCTGGTCGACCCCAGGTAGAACTCTAAATTCTATCCGAGGTTGGTTACAGATGTCCATGAGTAGCTTACCTAGAGGTGGACTGTACGCTCATTTGCTACTTCAGTATTATAAAAAGGCCTCCGAGAATATTTAAAGATTGCAATCCAATTATAAAAAGCAATCCAATTATAAAAACATCCGCCACGAGTACCGGACTAGTGGCGGATGTGCCTCCCGAAGCACGGAAACGCGCTTGGTGCCGCGCCGACGTTGGTTAACTTTGTAAATCAATTAGTCGCGAGGCTTCGCGCTTCTACCCAATAATATGTTTAGCGACTCTTGAAAATAATTATAAATCCTCTTGCCCTATTTAAAATAGTTAAGTTAGTATTTTTTAATATTTTGTAAAAAAATATATAATATTTTGATACTACTTAACATTATCATCTTTGCAAATATAGTGACAGTCACAATATTTAAAAACAAATATTCTTGTCAATTTACACTGTTCTTAAGTGACGGTGAAAAATATCAATGTTAAGTATAAAATTTGTTAAACTGTCTGAATGGGTAAAAATCCCTTGCTAAGATTTCTTCTTAAAATGTCTGAATGGGTAAAAATCCCTTGTCAAGATTTCTTCTTAAAATGTCTGAATAGGTCAATTTGCCTAGTTAAAATTTCTTCTTAAAATGTCCGAATGGGTCAATTTCCCTCGTTAAATATTTTTCCTAAAATATCTGAATGGGTCAATTTCCCTTGTTTTAATTTCTTCTTAAAATGTCCGAATGGGTCAATTTCCCTTGTAAAAATTGCTTTTTAAAATGTTTGAATAGGTCAATTTCACTCGTTAAAATTTCTTCTTAAAATATCTGAATGGGTCAATTTCCCGTATTCAAATTTCTACTTAAAATGTCTGAATGGGTCAATTTCCCTTGTTTTCATTTCTTTTTAGAATATCTGAATGGGTCAAT
>DWRA01001414.1:0-17164 GCA_018250295.1 Spathilepia clonius
GGATCACAAATGTCCACGGGCGGCAGTTGCCACTTACCATCAGGTGGACTGCATGCTCGTTTGCTACTCCATCGTATGTAAAAAAAAATTAAAACAGAAACCAAAGCTGATCACAAATGTGTTGTTAATAAAATTTGGATAGTTTGAACGGAATCAGGGCCCCGGGATATCTCTGGAATGCGAATCTGTTGAACTTTAAAGTAAACTTAGAATTGAATTTTCTTTGTCGACATAGACCAAGAAAAAACTTTTTTTGTAATTGTCCACATTCATGGAATATAAAATCAAATCCTAATATAGTCATAATCTTCACTAATAATAACAAATCAGTTATTGGCAGTAATATGTAACGAAATTTTATTTAGTAATTATACCTACTGAATTAATCTTTGATATTATTAATTAGTATCTAATCATTGATCATATTTATATCAGAATCCCAGATTGTTTACTTCGCGTGAACGTAATTTTATTTCTCTTTGTTCAAATTGTCGTAAGTATAAAATTTCAGTTACATGTATGTCACATGTTACAAGTTATATATTGCGAACGCGAACGAAATAGCAAGGCAAAGCTATTTTTTAATAAACCAAGGTTTACAATATTTCAAACTTTTACATTATAAAAAAATGTATGTTACTGAGTTTCTTTCGCCGCTTCTTCTCTACCGAAACACCTCGAGAATTGATGTTAAATTTTTGTTCAAAACTAATTCTATAAAGGATCAACTTTAAATAGAATATTTTGATTTTGATTAAATGTTATAATGTTTGCCGATTCAAGATGAATAGATAAGTTTGTATTAGTATGAGAATTAAGGAAGTACCCTCTTCAAATAGCTACATAATTAAATTTTGAGGAAAATGTTTTTCCTCGGCATAAAAACCGTCGCAAGAAGTTTAACTTCCGTGATTGTATTATTGCCTAGTAATTGTTACGATTATATTAGTAAACATCCTTCCAAATGGACACTAGAGTGCCTTGAGAATCCTTAACAATATGAAAAAAGATAATTACTCATGGAGAACTTGGATCTTTGTCGTCAGCCCATTAATGTCTTTGCTCTCAATGGGTCTTTTCCCAGAGCGCCTAAGTAATTTTTAGTTATCTCATAGTTCACCAAGGTGTCCAAGTACGGATTGGTATACATCACATCTTAGACAAGTTTCTTTGTTAACTCTAAGGCGTATAGATTTCTTCACAATTTGTTTCCTCCGCCTTTAAAGTAAGTTAATTAAATCCTAATACGCCCACAACTTCAAAAAAATTTCAAGTGCATGGAATTTAAATCCCGGCCCTCAGTTGATCGACCGAATTTTAAATTACTAAGCCGTTACTGTTTTTAAATATAATAAATGGCATTAGGAAAAAACTGGTAAATGGCATTGAGTAGGTACAACAGGTAGCACATAAACTGGTCACTTCACTATGCTACGATCCACAGAGAAGAAGCTCGTTTCGTAGTAACATCAGAACGTATAAAAAAAGAGCAAAACAACAACTCCTTCAAGGCCGGCGATACAAAGGTGGTTCCTCTGGTGTTATGTACACATGCGAAGATCGATCGACCTTCGGCGAGCCTTATGCATATGGCGGCATCTTTATTAGATAATAGAAATCTATCTATTACTACCCAAAACACGAAAATAAGTAAAGATACTTGCAGTATTTTTCCCGGAAATTTTCTATGCTGGTTTAAATTAATATTGTCAAAACATCCGTATTTGCTTAAAATTCCGAAAAAACTTGTTCCCGCGAAATATTTACTGATCTAATACGAAGTGACAATGATATAAATCTTCGCAAAGTAGCATATCATTACAAAAAGGCATTAAAATTCTATGATAAACATATTTAAATAAAATTAATATGACAACTATAGTGTCATGTACGATGAACCAAGCGTATAAATAATAATTTATGGTATGTCATAAGTCAAAATAAAAGAGGTTCATAATATTGTCAGGAAATGAATAAAATTGTGAATGTAAAGGTTCAATAAATCTTATATGCCTAATCTGGAGAAACTAGTTTTTCTGGCAATGTTCCCCGAAATGTATTCGTATTTTCCGACAGAATTTTCTATTATTTCTAATTGAAGCACCTTCACGGCGAAGAAGAATGATAACATTAATTAGATAAAGTCGCAGTTAAGTGATTAAGAGTTCTTTTTTATCAGGGTAGTTAGGTGGCGAGGTGGATCGAAGCTAAGCTACGAAATTATTTGATCATTTTCACAAAAGCTGCGCAAATAGCATGTGTTATAAAGCTGGCAAACTCGCGACAACTTATTTATCGCTTGCAACTAACCGGCTACCAGAGCTTTAGACATACATACCTATAATAATACCAAACATCCGGATTTCATGTGCTAAAAGGAAAATTTAAGCTTCACATTTATCGGCATTAGAACAGCGTTGTGGAGTGTGAATCAAGCTTCCCTTTCTATGGGATCCGTGCCAGCAGTGGAATATGCATGTAACAGCTTGCAGCTACAGAGTCGTAGCTAGGATCATAAGTGAACCTGGCAAGGATTGAACTTTGTGCCCTCAAGTTTGAAAATCTACAATATATTTAGTAACTTACTTTTGGTATAAATAGTATAATGTAATCTTAATATGACCGCCGACTCATTGGAATATAGATTAAGTACATAATTTATAATTCCTATATGGAATTGGCAAAATTAGCCACCTTGGACGATGCGCGCACGGTGAAATGTGAGATTTGACATAGTTGAAGTTCACAGTAGAGGTGTGCAAAATATTTTTATGTAAAAAAAAATACTAACCAAGAAACATAATTTTCCCCCTTTCCATTGTATGTTTAGCAGTGACAAAAACCAACTGTTTTCGCATTATGTACCTTATCAAAACGAAAATATAATCTAGATAAATTCAGTAAAATTAATTCGGTGAGTTACGCATTTGGTCTTGTTTTATTTTTGTTTACTATGACCGACAACCAGATATAATTATTATGGTTAGTCAAAAGCGTAAGGAAATAGAACTAATTACAAATACAAAGCTAAAAAACCTATGAGCATAGATAAAATTAAATATCACTTGTTTCAAAGAATATATTAAAATATTTTTATGGTCAAGGTGTTCAATCTGTGATAACACGAGTGAATGACCCCGTACTTATGAGACTATTGCTCAACGTTCCAAATAGTTGCGTCAATCTGCCTAGCAAATAGACTTTCTAATTTGTTTATAATACATACATACATTAAACCATGCCCATCTTATAAGTAGATAAGTATGTACTTATGTAGGTATGTATATATCAATAAGAGGACTCATCTGACCCTGCCCTGTACTTTAGTATCAATGAATATTGTTATAATAAAAGTAGCATCAATTTGTGAAATTAACTGGGCTTACTATTACAGAAATAACATTTTTTAAAACCACACAAAACATAATAAGTAGAGAGATAACGTAATGTAAGTATGTAGTTATGTTGTTAAGATTATATTTATTTCAAGCGAGCGGTTAACCACTCTAAAACTGTCTCTGAAATACAGAACAAAGCGCTAACAATTTTCTCACTATTGTAGTCCAAACTAGGCACTATTGTAGAGGAAATATAATCATAATTATATAAAAAAATCATTTTGTATAGATACTTATTTCAGAGACATCTAGCGGAATAATACTAAACGAATACTATACATAGTTAACTGCGTGCTTATCAGCAATCGTAGTCTTAAATTATGTCACTAGATGTCTCGTATTTAATTATTACGTAAATATGCTTAAACAACAAATGAAGTCAGATAATGTTTACTAACTTATCTTATAAATACATTTTATACATATATTTATCTCATTTTTTTATTTTGAGGGATAGCATAGAAGGCATGAAGGATGGCTCGTCCTTCCACCAAGAATAGTACCGAATTGTTTTCTAAATTAACATATCATATTATCTATTGTTATTGTATATTTTATTGTAGAACCTGCGAATAAGTTAACGTAACGTAAGTTAACTGAGTCATTGAAAGTGGTTGCGAGATTTTTTTTAAGCAGAAACCACCGAACATACGATGATTCTCGAGAAAGATTTAGGTTAGGAGTAAGTACTTATACTTCACTCAAGTTTTGTATAAATTGATTGAAGTATAACGAAGTTTTTCTAAATAATATAATTTACAAGCACCATGTATGAGGCTGACAGATATCGGTTGAATACTACAGAAAAAATGTCAGTTGTTTATGCGACCCGTGCGAAGCGCGGGCGACTTCCTAATAATTATATAAGTAGAAGCTAACTGGAAAACTTTATAGAGATAGATACATCAAAGATAAAGAAGGTTAATTAAACTAATATCATTGTAAGTGTTGTAACCTGACGTAATATGTTACTTGTTCAAGATATATTTTTATTCACTGCCCAGTTAACTTACAAGTAAGGTCAACTTGTGCAGTCATGATAAGGCTGCTTGCAATCCTGCATACTTGTGAATTTGCAATATCAAAATTAAACGCTTCCTTTCATTAATCTACCTGCATTTATTTAAGGATACCACCAACAAGCGCGATTGCTCCACATTGCGCATAATATTAATTTATTATATGGAAAAGTTTTTTGTCAAATGTCTAAATTAGGGCATAAAGCGCAAAATTGATCATCAAAATATCCCTAATTTTGTGATAGGTGTACGTTTTAAAAAATTGCGAATCGTCGTTTTATTACAAAAATATACAAGAACTTCTGTGTTTTAAATACATTATTTTTTATGAAATATACTTGAGATACTTAAAATAGCTTTTAATTAAATAAGTCTTAGTTATGACACCAAATGTCAATGACGTTTTAGGATACATCGGTGTAAGTATTACTCGAGATCAAAATAAACAGAATGACCTAACGCAACTGCGCGGATGTGTGGAAGTCGCAAATGTGTAAACATACGCTACTACTACATTATTTATGTATTGGGCACATAGGCAGACGGTGATCGACCTAGCACACCCAAGATATCGTTGGTATTTAATGTACTGAAATACGACAAAATAATACAGAACTTTATATCATTGGCGTATATGCCACTTAGCTCCTTAGAGACTTTTTTCCAAACATTAATTTATTTTATTTGAAGTAGTTATATCTAATACATAAAAGAAGGTCGCATTCCGAACAAGTGGACTGCTGGGTGACAGCAGGAAATTGCTGTATACGATCGCAGTTCATGTCAGTTAGTAGAAATCACTGTTCCTAGTACATAGTACAATAATTAATACAATATAAATAATCAGAAAAAATGTGGAAAGTGTAATTCTTAATATTGTTGTACCAATTACCAATGATAATATTTTTAGGAATTACACTTAAAAAATATTTGCCTAGTCTTTTAGGTATGCACAACATACGTGCAGACGTCTTTAAATGTTATTTTTCATAACATTCTGTATATATTTTGATTCTTTATGTGAGACAATTATTATCCTTTGAATAACTTTTGATTTACAATATGGTCGTCACACGTCATGACCATGCTAAATTACTTTATTTGTAACAAAAATAATCTTATTTTTACCTACTTTCCCACGAAAAAGGACACAAAAAATATTGTTAACACATGCCAGACGGCTATAATTTATATAACTAGCTGCCCCGGCGAACTTCGTATCGTCTTAGAATTAAATAAGGTGGCAAAGTTAAATTATTCAATTCTGAATGCCACCTATTTGACTTCTACTATATTCCTAGCATTTTTTTTATATTTGTGCACCTTTTAAACCGTCCTTGCACTTGGGCAGAAGTTGCTACTGTGCAACGGCACCTTGTGGCGAGTGGCATCATTGGGCATATTATACAAACCTTCTCCGTGGAAAAATACACATATATATATAATAATCGGTACAGTAGTTCAGTTTTTGAGTTCACCGATGACATACAAACATTCATTTTCATATATATATATATATATAGATAATAATGTATTCAACATCAAAGCACACTTTGTTGAACCTATACATAGGTCAGACAAGGTCAGATCACAAGTAGAATGAGAAATACTACGCACAGATTTCCTCATGTGAAATTGTGTACAATGACTTAGTTGGTAATTAGAACTGTCATAAAAAATACATCGGATGTTAGGTTCACCATTGAAAAAATTCTACAAGTGATTTAAAACAAGATTGTTATCATTGATTCTAAAAAATTCTGAAGTATATGTATCCGGCCATCAAAATTTATAGAATTTTATGTTTCATAACAAACCATTCATTTGTACTTAATACAGACGAACTAATTATTTTCTGTATTCTATGAATGAAAATTAGCTTTTACCATATAGAAACTTATAAAACCACAAGAAACAACGCATAGTAATTTACGTAACTTGACTACCTATATTCACACTTCTGTACATGACTCAGTAATTTCAAATTATTTGCAATTTTTCTGACCTTATGCATATTTTTCGTACCTACACTTATAAAAGCAAAAGACGTACCTATTTGTGTTGAAAATAATGTTGAATCATGCTTAAAGTAATCATTTCGATAGGTTTTTCAGACACTTAACGATAATTAATATAAATAATAATAATTTCCAGGAAATAACACTGGCTACTTCATAACTCCGTAAGTAGATTTTTTTGAAAATATGTTAAATCAAAATTTTGGTATCTTTCCGTCCTTCCGACCCATAGCTACCCCAACTAGCAGTTTATGTGACTAAAATAATAGATCCTTCAATACAAATCTAAAAGGATGCCACTGTGCACGCCGAGAAGCACATATTATATAAGGAAATGTTTATTTCGAATAATTAGAGCAACATTAGCAAACGGGAAACATTGTGTCAGAGTAAACACGCACGTCACGCCATTCAACTAGATATACCTACTATACATGCATGTAGGTACTAGCCAGTACCTACCAATGTTGTGCGTTATCATATCGCTTAATAAAAATTTCAATTTTTACAATTTCCATGTATGTACCTACTATCTGTATAGTCTTAATTGCGCTAAAGTCTGCGATAAAAGTAATACGATACCGTCAACCGGTTTCGACTGTGTGTATTTTCATTGTCATTAAAGTGTCCTTGCACACTTGCAAAAAACTGATTTGCATATACTTCGGAATCTCTATTTTCAACATACCTTGAGCGGTAAACTAAAAATATTTAATGAAAGAGGTTGATTAAAAAACACGAAGTAAAATTCTCAGTTTAATGTCTACAACAAATAAAAGGTACATCCGAAAAAACAGACTGTCTCGTACCGTAATCCCCAATGATCGGTAAAAATAATCAAAAATAAACAGCTTAAAACTACCTTATCGATAAAATAGCACCTTCAGTCAGTTCCATGCGTGATGTATGTGATTTACAAGTTAGCGTGGTATTTCTTGTGGGGGGCTAGGCCGGCGGCGACCTTGCTGCCGAGATCCGGGTGGATCTGCGTGAACAACTTGATAGCACGGTCCTGGAGGAATCCGGCCGCATGTCTCAAGTTGTCGACGATGTTGTTGACCAGGCGTTCCTTCTGCGCGTCGTCAAAGACCTGCTTATACAGCACGGTCACCTGCGAGAAGTTGTCCTCGGTTTGGCCGCTGTCGTACCTGTCCACGTCGCCGGAGAGCGCGACGCGCGGCTGCAAGCGTTGCGCGCGCGGGCACTCCTGTGGGCCCGAGAACGAGTTAGGGAAGTAGTTGGGAGCGCCGTCCTGGTTGGCCGTATTCACCGGACCGTCGCGTTGATAGTTGGCTACGTTGACGCGGTAGGGACAGTTCACGGGGATCTGCAGGAAGTTCGCTCCCAGCCTGTGGCGTTGTGTGTCGCTGTATGCGAACAGACGCCCTTGTAACATCTTGTCGGGAGATGGCTCGATGCCGGGCACCAAGTTAGCCGGGCTGAAGGCGATCTGCTCCACCTCCGCGAAGTAGTTCTTCGGGTTTCTGTCCAAGACGAACTTGCCGACCGGGATCAATGGATATTCGCCGTGAGGCCAGATCTTGGTTAAGTCGAATGGGTTGAACTTACAATTTTCGGCCTGAGCCATTGTCATAACTTGAATGTAGAACGTCCAGGATGGATACTCGCCCTTTGCGATGGAGTTATACAAGTCCCTAAGTGAGTAGTCAGGGTCTGAGGAAGCAAGCTCAGCAGCCTTGTCAACGGGTAAGTTCTTAACACCTTGGTTGGTCTTGGAGTGGAATTTGACCCAGTGAGCGACACCTTGTGCATTAACAATTTTGTAAGTGTGTGATCCGTACCCATTCATGTACCTAAAACCATCTGGAATACCACGGTCACCAAACATGTATATAAGTTGATGCATAGTCTCAGGCCTCAAGGTCAAGAAATCCCAGAACATGTCAGGATCCTTCAAATGAGTTGCTGGGTTTCTCTTTTGGGAGTGTATGAAGCTCGGGAAAAGAGTTGGATCTCTGAGGAAGAAGATAGGTGTGTTGTTTCCAACAAGATCCCAGATACCATCATCGGTGTAGAATTTCATGGAAAATCCTCTGGGATCACGAACGGTGTCAGCAGAGCCGCTTTCTCCTCCCACTGTGGAGAAACGAATACCAATTGGTGTCCTCTTTCCTACACTCTCAAAGACCTTGGCAGCGCAGTACTTGGTGATATCATGTGTTACTTCAAAGTAACCGAAAGCACCAGCACCCTTAGCATGGACAACTCTCTCGGGAATACGCTCCCTATCAAAAGCTGACATTTCATCAAGGAAGTAGACATCTTGAAGAAGAGCTGGTCCATTTTTGCCAACAGTCTGGATGGCTGTCTTCACACCCACGGGAGCTCCGGACTTAGTGGTGATGTAGCCAGGAGCATCCTGAAATGGAAAAAAAGTGTTTTGTAACGCTATAAAATATAATGAGGGTAATATATTAATATCCTAATAACCAAATAGACTTGCATAAGCACTGCATTGTTTCTAGTTCGCAAGGCATTTTTTACATATAATACAGGCAATGCCAACACATTTGGCATAAACACTAGTCATAAATAAATGCCATTAGTGTTATCAGAAGTGAGATAATATAATAACTGGAAGTGAACATAATGGTATTCTAATAGTTGGATGTGGGAGATAGTTAAAATCAATTACAATAAAACACACTAAATATTTCTTTAAATCACAATCAATCATGAAATATAGTAGGTGGTATTTTCACAATTGTATGTGACACACGGTGCACAGCATAATCATTAATTTATTTCAAATTCAAGTTATAATAAGGAGCAAAGGTCAACACTGTTTCTAAATAACAATACATTTAGTTTGTCATCCGTCTAAGTAGTGAAGGATGATTATAAAACTAATTAATGCAGCTCATAAATAACTTTAAAACGCAAATAACGAGTTGGTCGCGGAGTAAACAAATGTTTGGTGATTCTTGCATTTTGGAAGCGAAACATCGTTTAAAAAACTTGTATAGACTAGTTTACCTTGATAGATTTCTTGTAATTGATGAGTTGGTCGGTAGCTGGGTCCCTTGAAGCCATTTTGTAACTGTTCAGAGGACGGAGCGACTCACTGGACGCGTATCGTGTACTCAAATACCGGTCTGGCGCGCGCCACTCCTTTATATAGAATCGGCCGCGATAAACAACTATCACGTCGTCGGTTTATACAACACTACGACGATTGATAGTAGGTACAATATGTTCAAACTTCGAAGCCAAGCGGACCCATCGAACGCTCGCCTCGATCGTCAATCCCCGCGAACTCGATAAACACTACGATAAGCACGATTATAAAACGATTAATCAGTGAAAATGTATGAAGTCTTAACAGGACTGTATTTGTTTATCATTTCGGCCTTGAAAACGAACATCTATAGTATGATTTGAAGAAAAAAAAAGTTTTTTAACTATTTTAACACTTACATTTTGAAGATTTACAATAATTTAGAAGGCCACGCCTATATGTCAAAGCCAATATGGCTTCTAGGCAAAGGTAACTAGGACAACCAGCCTTTGCACAAGGCAGTGCATTATTTAGATGTTGATTATTATTTTTAACCAATTATTACATTATTGGTTTGTAACATGATTTGTATTACTTTTTTGATAATTAAAATGCTAAAATGCAAAGAAATATCTTCTAATGCAATGCAAGAGTCTCAACAAAATAATGTTAAATGTATTATTTTATTTTACACTTATATACTATTTTTATTTCCTGTATAAAAATAAAATTTGTTTTTAATAATTATCTATAACATACATTTTTCTTAGAATAAGTAGGTTTATATGTTTGTTGTTCCTTAGGTTGACTGCATACATTTTTAGGAACGTTGAGATATTAGGTATGTAGTCGGATTATTCTTAACGCAAGTGTTAACTATTTTTAAAAACTAAATTATTTTTTTAATCCATGGTAGATTCTATTAGAACAGTCACCGTCTCGACAACCCAGAATATAATTTGTCTGGGGGCATTAAATCAGTTTTTTGGTTAGTAATGTAACATGAATGAAGCTATTGTATTTTTATACTATTGCATTTGTATTGTTTTTATATTGTTTTATTCTACCCTAGATTTAATATCTATTCATTAAACTACCCGACTTAATAATTTAATATTTGTATCGCTGTACCCCTAGGAATTGCGGAGAAAAAAATCGCCGTCAAGCTCAAATACTTTTGGATTTTTTTTATCTTTTTTATATTATGGAATTAGAAACGAGCGTGCCGTGCTTCTGATGGTAAATGCCAACTGCCACCTATGAAGATTTGTAATCTGCCCCAGCTTAGACTAGGATCCTACCTGAGGTCGATCACAGTTGCTACACCTCGGGATTAAGATAGAATGCCTCGGATAATTATGTCTCCCCTGTACCACCACGCTTCAAACCGGAAGACAGCAGCACTTAACACTGCTGTTATAAGGGAGAAATAGGTGTGGCGGTGGTGGCGCCGTAGTCGAACCACAAAGCATTCACCTTCGATGTTATGGCACTTAACGAAAAAGGGGTTGTGGTATTTTTCTTTGCATTGCCAGCTTGCCACGAACGATTTGGCTTATCGTCGTAATCAATGGGTTGGCTACACCTTATTTATTCTTATAATGAATAACTTCATTGGAGTAGCTATGTTCATGAGTTTTGGTTAGTCCGAAAATTGTGAATTGGCCAGAACATCGCAAGCTAACAAATTCTCAAACAGATATCACACTTAAATAGTAGGTAACTAAGGGCGTGTGAGTACACTCAACCAAATTATGTGGCTACAAGACCGCTGTCAGCATAAGGACTGATAAAGTGACCCAAATTGAAGGGAACTGACTGGCCAATACAATACTACTTGTAGGCATGTAATTAAATAATTATCTACTTAGACTGGCTATATTTCTTTATCACTTAAATTGCATATCCCTCTTAAATACGAACATACTCGATTATTTTACGGTTACATAAGCTTTGATAACTGTTATCATAAGCAGGGCTACCTATATATCATCAATCGAAACACGGATCGTCGAATCGAAGCCGTGTGGTGTTGCCAAGTCGTTGGAGTCTAGAATAGCAGCCAGGCCCGACCTTAACCATCTTAGCATCCTGGGCTGGTCACTTATTGTTAAACGGGTTGGGTGGTTGCGACGGCCGCACGGCCCTATGGAAAAATAGTCATTTTTAAAATTAATCATTTATAATCATTATTAATAAGAGCTGATGGATGGATATCGCAAATCGCACTTAAATATTTGTTTCACTGAAATACCATCCAATGAAAACGCTTCCGATGAATTCTATGTCATTGTTGTCAATTTTTATCATTTTAAAGAAGATAAACTTATGTTTACCAGTAAAGTATAACCAGTAGGTGATGCAGGAAACCGCGATTATAAAATCTAGTTTAAAACAATCGTAAATCTATTTCTATTTGAAATACGTTATCGGTATTTTTCCGACCCGAAAACGCCACGTTCAACTTTATTGTTTCCGATTTAAATGCGGCTTTTGCGATATGCAACTGAAACACGCGACTGTGTCGGACGAAGAATAATTACCTAATTGACCAAATGAGAGACGCATTCGCCTACAGATATCAGCTATAGAAGACATGCATTGTGAACATTTATTGTGTCATTCTACTACGGCTTCATAGACAAAATAAAAATGGCCGATAAAACCCGGTTTCTTAGGGGACACCCCTTGATTTTTAACAATCTTTATTTTTAGTATTTGTATGTGGTAGACGGACAGACAGCGGAGGCTTAGTATTAGGGTCCCATTTTTACCCTTTCAGTAAGGAAACCTAAAAAGTGATAGATGTCCACATCGTCCTCGTTATATACAATTGCTCGGAAAGGGTTTATAACGAAAAACAACGAGAGAAGAAAAAGAGATAAAACGTAAACGAGCATTTAAACCCGTGTTCTCGCAGGGAAGGCTTTTGAAATTATAGAAGAAGCAAAAGAGCAAGCAGAGCCTGCATCGCGCCTGATGGTAAGTGAAAACAATCGCCGATGAACATCTATTCAACCCCAGATGGAATTGAGTCCCACTTGACGTCGACCACAAATAGCTTGCGATCGCTTAGGACCAAGAATCCCTCGTATTTGTGTATCTATTTTACCACATTCTTTAGACAAGAACACTGCTGCGCAACCACTGTTGTGATCAGGCAAAAAAAAGTTGTTGTGACGGTGCCTGTGGAGTCCCGATGGGTTCTGCAATTTTTTTATATATGATGGAAGTAGGTAAGAAGCGTCCAGTCTATCTGATGGTAAATGGCAGCTGACAAAAGTAAGATTGGTAACCTACCTGAGGTCAGCCACAGAATCTTTAAGTTGGAACCAGAAAACAACAATGCTGTTATAAGGGAGAAAAACATCTTGCAGCAGTAGCAAACTTGCGACACACGGATCGCGTCGCGGTGGTGCGTCGCGCGCCGTTTATCATGGTCGCGTACCTTAAACACTACCTTAAGAGAAAGCGGTCATACTTGTGCAATTACTTGAGATTGAACTTAATGAACCAGTTTCGGACAAATCTGAACTCGGCTTAAGACACTATGTAACAGGTTTGGTTGCTAAAGTTAAGGTTGGCTAGTGTTTGAATTCACTAATGTGAAGTACCTAAAGAAAATATTTTTTATAACCTCGAAGATTCGACTCCAGAAAATTGACGTGGTTTATAATGAGACGCGTTTGGGGTAATAGTTCGGAAAATAAGGAATTAAAATTTTTGCCATGTAGATAGTTATGCAATATCAAAAGCGGCCGATCCTGGAAGCGTTGGTTGGTTCCTACAAATTAAACTCTTTATTTTCTAACACATACAAAAAGAACTACGTACACCGACACCAAAACTCACAGATATCTAAATGCATTGATTTGACCTGAACATAGCCCCTGACAAGTGGTTAACAAGAATTGTAACCGCTGAGCCACGTAAGCCATAAGTACCTACTCTCTACAATAATGTTTGTAGTAGTCGGTGTGTAAAAATAAAATCTGTAGCAAATATTTTTCTATAACATTCGGTCAATTAATTCAGTTCGAAGTAGGTTATCGCAGTGCACGTACAATCGTACTTACATGCCATATGCAATGTGCAGAATCTGATAAAGGTACCTACCTACTTACATCCAAGCAATAAAGTTGCTTAATTTTATATGCCTTTATTTTATACATCAGTGTTTTACAAATTATGCACTGCGACCCCCTCCCCCCTGTTCAGGGGGTCTTCTCAAAGCTTTCAGTAAAAAACAAAAAATGCGAAAGTTCAATGAATGTATTTGCAAACAAAATGTTAATTAAAGAACATTTTTATGTACTTATTTATTTAATTGATATATAATATAAAAATAATGGACGGATTACATATATGTAACGTAATAAAATATAGGTTTGAAACAACAAAGGACACAGACTCGTAAAATATTTTCACAAACTAAGGGGGTCCTCATGAAGGAAGGTTGAAAAACACTGTACACATAATAAACTTGCTATCTGTAATGCGATAAGCCTTGCTAAAAATATGTGCGTATCATTAATTGCACCAAAAAATTTACGTGCATATTGTTATGTTTGAAATAATCTCTGGATCTTTGCAGCTAATTAATCGTTATTTTCTTGTACCCACCACGTTTTCTCATGGCTTACTTTGGCCACTCACACTTCCTTGTACTATTGTACATGCAGTCCACTAACTGGAGTTAAATGATCACTGCAGCCCATTTATATTTATAACAAGCTCCTAATATATTCATAAGTTATCGTTTTTTTTCTCGACTTTTTTCTACAGGGGCGACGATTTCAACTCCCGTCCCGAGCGATAAGAACCTACACTACACCGTTGCAGCTTAACTAATCACATATTTTCCTGTTTCTATTGAAAGCGCTAATTTCTACTGCTTATTATTCCTCTTCGAAATAATAACAGTTCGTTAAATTAGAAATGGTCAGTGCCCCAATTGTAGGTACGCTGTTGACTAAATACTAAAATGTCAATTAAAACTCATATATAAATTATATATTCTGCTTAACAGATATTTAGTACAAGGTATTTATAGGGTTTTCTTTTTAAATTACATACTCGCTTAATAGTAAAATGTGATAAGATAAGCGGCTCTCAAATTGAATGAAGTCAAGTATTTACGTTATAGCCTCTTACCTCAGTAATACCACGTAATACCGAATACTTAAGCGCGCACTTCATTATTATTTTACAATATTTACTGCAGTATTTTTGTTTTAAGTGGTATGTAAGTGTGTAGTAGGTGTAGCTGTTTTTATAATATAGGTAGAAATAGTAAACGAGCATGCAGTCCACCCTCTGGTAAGTGTCTACTGCCGCCCATGGAATGTGTAATCAACCTCAGATAAAATAATAATCCTACCAGAGATCGACCACAGATGCGTTACTACCCCTGAGGACTTGGTTCAATTAAGATAACTATGTCCTTTACCACACCTTTTAAATCAGAATCCAGCGGCGCTTAATACTGCTATTATATGACATACTGAAATGAGTGTGGCGATAGTGCATTCGAAGTCGACCCACAAAGTGTTCTCCTTCCTTAAAAGGTGTCAAAACCTAGTTGATGGTAAGCGGCGGTTAAAAGAATTCAAGGATCATATCCTTGAATTCTTTCATCTTAAATAGTATCGGAAGCCAAACTGAAGTTGAACCGCTACAAGTATTTCTGTCTCATATGTAATAGCAGAGTTAAACGATGCTGCGTGCTGGTCTGACGTCTGTATATGACATCCTGATAGTCCTCAGGGGTAACAACGCATCTGCGGCCAATGTCAGATAACACTCCTGGAGTATACCACCGGCGATAATGATCATCATGGGGACTTGCTTCCTTATTTTAAGCGCAGTTCTTGCGTTTCGGTGGAAGGATGTGGATGCTGGCTGACTGACATAAGAAGTGGGTTGCAGTCTTGCGGCCGATGGGCGACAGTAATCAATTACTATTAGGCCTATAGTAATGTGCTCATTCACCACAGCAAAGTCCAAATTACTGAAGATAGAAACATGCAATTTTGACAATAGGTACCTCCGATAACGTAGGCATTCGCAAAGCAAGTTTTGATGGAAATTCCTCCCTTGGGGGTAAAATAGGGGCTGAAACATTTTACGGAAATCTTTCAGTTTTAAAGTTAGTAAAGTTATACCATTTTCATTAGAAATAAAAAAATATGTATTAAAATTAATACCTATTGGCTTTCAGTTGAAAAATATTTAATTGTATAAAATTTCACCCTAAATGAGATCAAATGGGGTTAAAACCCTTTTTTTATATATATATGATGGAGTAGCAAACGAGCATGCAGTCCATCTGATGGTAAGTGGCAACTGCCGCCCATGGAAATTTGTGATCCACTCCAGATAAGACCAGAATCTAAAGTCGACTACACATGCGTTGCTACCCCTAAGGACTAATTTGGAATGCCTCGTTAAGTTTATCTCCCTTACCACACCCTTCAGACCAGCAAGAAAGCAGCGCTTAACACTGCTGTTATTAGGTAGAAATAAGTGTGACGGTGCCGCCGGTGTCGAACTACAAAGCCACCTTTAAATTATTTGGTATTATTATGTAGAAATAGTGGGAAGTAGTCTATCTGATGGTGAGTGGCCACTGCCGCCTATAGATACGATCAGAGTTTTGAAACGTCTTGGAGATGTAGGTATGTCTCCCTTACCGCACGCCGTGGTGCCTGCGGAGTGCTGGTACTAACTACAAAGGATTCTCCCGCCTTTAAATCTTTTTTCGGTTGTAATTCTGCCATGTCAAATTTTTAATCGCGGATAAAAGCGCGGACCACTGCTAGTTTGTTAATTCAGAGAAACACGTCAATTTGCAAATAAATAGTGAAGTTATTCGATCTTTATCACAAGTGTCACAAGAGATCGTAAACTGTAGTAAATCGAGTACAAAACTTACGAATCTTCACTATCGACAAGTGGCTCTATTCACCCAATATATCCATTTGGAGATCCAACGTAACCTTTATCAGAGCACGCTTGACCCTACAAAGAAATCACTATATTTTAACTGAACACATATTTTCCGATAATGTCCACTGGTTTACTCTTTCAAATTGGGGTAGGGTTGGCATAGGAAACTGACCCTTAGCTCCGTGCATTGAAGGTGTATTATTGCATGAGTTGTCTATAATTGTCTTAGTCCAATGTAGACCGTTCGTGATAAGAATATCGTATGACGCTTTGTTCTCAGATAACTTGGTAAATGTGTGTATGTAGTGTACATGATGGTTTTCTTTACCTGTTATAGTCATGTAGGTACACGGTTCACCACCACAGCCACAGCTGTCTGCCTGAGAACGACATAATGAAGCTCTGCTGTTTTTTTTGTATTGGAGTAGCAGACGATCATGTGGTCTATCTGATGGTAAGTGGCCACTGCCACGTATGGCAGTATGTATGGCATTGTACATCTAAGATCAGCTCCATATAGTACTTGAATGATTCTACTTGAAGTCGGTTATAAATATATTACTATTCCTGAAGTCTGAAGTGGCTACCTCATTTGTAACTCATTCAGCGTTGAGTTATTTGTGGATGTCCAGGGAAGGTATAAAAGATGAGTAAACATGATGCCCGTGATGCCGTCCGTGATGAGCCTGGAGAGGCAACGCGCTTGGCTCTGGGCTCCAGTTGTGTTCCGTTGGAGATCCCGGAGTCCTCCAAGAAGCGCTG
>DWRA01001415.1:0-17162 GCA_018250295.1 Spathilepia clonius
TTAATTTGCTCCTCGATTATTTAGTTATTTTTTTATATGATGGAAGTAGCAAACGAACACGCAGTCCACCTGATGGTAAGCATCAGCTGCCGCCCATGGACATCCGTAATCAACCTCAAATAAGATAACAGTATTACCTGAGATCTGCCATAAAAACGTTATATCTCTGAGGACGTAGTAGGAAAGCTTCGAACAAGTATGGCTTCCTTACTCCTCGCTTCAAAACAGAAAACAATAGCGCTTAATGGTACGGTAAAATAGGTGTAGCGATGACGCCCTCGGATTCGAAACACAAGGATTATACCACCTTTAAATTCCTCCAGATTTTACGAAGATTACACATCTGTCAAGCACTCTGTTACGACACTCACTAGTCAGTAAACGGCCAACGTGTCTACAAAGAAAGGTGTAGTTGAATTCTTTTAGAAACCTTTCGCACTCAACTTGAACCAATTACAAACTGACTCCTGCTGTTCCAATACACGTTACGCTACTATATTAAGGTCTAATTTCCTCTGTACCTCTGTTGTTCTTCTAAAAGAATGTCCAACGTAACGGTGCGACGTCTCAAGCGCTGTTCCGACGGAATAAGGTGTATTTTAGTGAATTTTTCCGAATAATGCCCCATGAATTTCAGATGGTTTTGGTGCGTCCATTCTGGACAAGAGCCAATGTTTGCGACTGATTTTGTTTTCAGTTAATTTGCAGATTGGGTCCGAATGTTTTCAGGCGTTGGACAATGTGGAACGCAATGATGACACTGGAGTAATAATGGTAATCTATTTACCTACCTCTTTCGCAGAAAAAAATATTTTTCGGCATAAATGAATAGAAATTTGATAATTGACTATTTGAATGTATGGCTGTGTATTAAGTCACGTTTAGAATATCTTAATATGTAACGCAATATTAATGTTACATAATGCGTTCAGAGTATAATTAAAATCTTGGTTTTTGCAATCGAGCTAGTCATAATGTTTTGGCATTAAGAACAATTAGAACATGATTTTTCGGCAATGAAAAACATATCGAGTAAAAGTACATTACTGAGAGTTCTCTAAAAAAGTTCTCAAAGTTGTAGGTACTTATTCAACTAATGCGCTTGTGTAATCAACTATAGCCTAAACCCTTCTCATTTTAAGAGGAGACTCAGTGCTTAGCGAGAGAAGAATAAAGGTCAATTGACGATATAGATTAATCTTTCTTCCAAAATTATTTATGTTATTCAACGAAGGAATGTCCTCTGAAAGTGGTAATTGACTCGTAAAAATGCTAAAACGTTTTAATATGATAAGAGCACATTTATATGCAAGGCGCGGCGTACAAATTTGCTTTTAATATGTGCTCATTTGTGTGATCAGCTCCCGACGTCTCTTGTATCCTTCCTATTCATGTAAATTCCGTCTGAATTTCACATTTTTTTACGTAACGAAATTCATTGTTGAATAACGTTTATAAATAATATTTGTGATGTTACCGATGTTAATTGTTGATTGGCTCTATCCCGTAGCACTTTATAACATTTAGTTTCTAATTGAATATATAGGTTTCATGATTGCAGTACTTGTTTTTCTGTTTTTAGTCATATATTATTAAGCACTCGGGTAATTGTTGTAATAGTTGATTTAATTTCTCATTTTAATTTAACAAGCATTTTGGGAATCTTCATGAAAATTATAATATGAGAGTATTTTAGCACATAGAATTTTGCTTTGGTCTGTTTATTAGTTTTTATTTGACACCCATATTCATATGGTAAAAAAGTCGCAAACACCTTCTGTATTTTTATTTGAAGGGCCGTTTTAAAAATGTGTACGGCATATGCCAATTTGAAACAAATACAATGAAATTTCATATGTCGTAATATATCAAAATTTGTCAAAGAAAGAGAAAGATACATGCCTGAAAAACATTACCTTTCGCAGTTTGGATTAAAATCCGTTTACCAACCAGCTTGTCTACTGCTGAACATAGGAATCTTCTACTTCGCGCTACTTACTCAGTTATATTCATTCAGCGTTCAGCGTTTACCCTCTTTCTCCTTGTCAGTATATAGCTCGAGCAATTTTAAATACTTCTACACATTTCAACCCTGTTCGTGAAACAACAAGAATAATCTCTGAAAACATTTTCATCTAAGTACAGTATGTCTTAAGTACATTACTCGAATTTACTCCCGTAATAAAGGTAAATCGCCCGTCGACAGAGAAACACAAAACAAATTTATTATATTTCACATTTTGTACGTCGTAATTCCACATACAGTTACTTGCTTGCCTGACAGCGATCATGTGAACGATAGGCTATGATTTACATGGAATTGACTTAAAATGAACATATGTAATTCATTTTGTATTTCTGTTGCAAAATGACTGCAGCCTATTGCCACTTGTAAGCGAACTCAAAAGTATTTGAGGTCGATCACAGACGCGTTGCTGCACTTGGGAGCAAAATTAGATATAACGCATTGTGTATGCAAACCTATAGTGCAAACCTTAGATTCAAACCAGAATAGTGTATTGTGGTAATTGGATAGAAATTCATACGAAATAGAATAAATTTAAAATATATATAGAATGTATGAAAAAATACTACCAAATATATTAATTACTGACACAAACAACGTATTTTCTTATAATATCAGTAAACAAAGCTTAGTTTGAATCGAATCGCTATTATTCATTACAAAAGCTCATCTGGTATTTATATTTATTATCTTTATCGCTTCTCGTTTACAGTGCAACAAGTCATCCCTTCTCCTTATGGAATCATGTCATTAATTTACCGGGATAAGGAGAAACGACCACCGACTGGAAGCTAATTAAGTATTATATTTTATGAAATATACGAGAAATAAAGCATAAATTGTTCTATGAATTCCCACAGGGCGTTGAAGAAAGGGACCTTTTAAGAACCATCCCTGTACTTTACGTCAGGTAAGGATGTTCGTAGAATTTTCAGTATAAGAAAATATTTTTCTTATGAATGTACTTAAGTTTAGCAAAATTGTTTATCGTAACATAATTTTCTTATAAATTGCCGATGAGATTAGAGATAAATCACGTCTGGCTTGTTGGCAAAAAACGCTGCTTATAGATTACAGATTTAGCAAAAACCTTCAATAAAAGTCTTAAGTGCCTGTTTTTAATATAATATTACTCTTAAATATGTTTCCTAAGTGATTTTTTTGAACTTTAATAGTATTTAAATGAGCATATGGGATCATATCTACGTACATTAGTGTTATGGGGCAAACACATCGTGTACTTGTTATCTCGGCGTCCAGAAATGAACTACAATATCTCTTGCCTTGTATATGAGTCAACTAAAAGTGGGCTTCAACAGTCTTGAAGAGCTCAAACCGTTCAGCCAGCGACCCCGGCAAGGACGATGGTATATGTGGAGCGTTAGACGTCGATTTTGGGGAACTCTAATTGTGTTCTATTGATCTTGGGGTCCTTCACGTAGCGCTGAGGACCACCATGGAGATTTTAGGAGGTACCACACACTACTCTCTTTCTAACGGCAAAGGGTACGTTTTGAAGGTTTTTCATTGTTCAAGAAAAAAATCGTGTGTTACTATGGTAACTCACGATTTTTCAAACTAAGTCAAACTAAGAAATATTCTACTACCGGTCTTTAAATAACAAAAATCACAAGGAATCGTCTAAAGAGTACCATATTAATAATAAAAATGTGATATATAACATCAGCCATCTCCAATATAACTTATTCCTCCCGTGTCACTTTCAGGATTATTTGAATTCCAAATGGAAATTTGATCCTGCGGGAACTTAATAGTAACAACAAACAAGTTTGGGCCGCAATGTGTACTTGATTTCCCAATATGCAATAAAAAAAACTTGGGTTAGTGTATTGGCGTTCATTAGTGATAAACTTATTAGCAAGAAGAAATAAAACGAGTGAAGATTTAGTGACCGATGATATCTATAATATTAGGTTTAATGGAAGTTATTATTATAACTGTAAGTAATTGTTAGGCACTTCTCGTATCGAGTGTAATTAAATCTAACAAAAATATATTTTAAATAATTCACAGCTGAACCCGAGTTTCTTCAAAACTAGAAGACACTTGTGATATTCTCCACCAGCTACATACGAATGGGCTCTTATTTATTGGTACGACACGACACCGGCACGGCAATTGCAACGTAATCCTGGTGGACTCATAATGCTGTAAAATTGTATTGCACGCTCTTTCACTGGCTCGGCATTACACAGACATGTAGCCGGCGCTGACTTTTGTCGGCAGCAACAGTCGGCGTTATGCCACGTGAACTATCATGTGTGAGGACACTAGTTGACATATATTTCATCTTTCACTTGTGTCGTTTTGATGTTTATGCAAAATGAAGAAACAGTTCCTCGTTCCATGATGTGTCGTGTCGTCCCAATGAAAATCGCGTAAAAATGGTGTAAGAAAAGTAGAGAGAGATAAAGATATTACTTTTGAGTAGGACATAATCAGTGAAATGAGACCATCGGGATACTTTGAAGACATAACAGTAAGTTCACGATTTTCTAAAAGCTAAGAATACATTAGGAGATTCAGCTGCGTTTACTGCTTTTGGAAGATTTATACTGAACAGTTCATACATTTTAAATAAAGGAATATATTGTACCTCTCATACATTTTATATAGACTGGTGCATTATAGGCGAATATCTTAACGAATAGCTTTCTTTGAAATTCCGGTACGTAAATTTCAAGTTGAAATAAATATTTTAACTTTTCATTTAAATTGTGGGTTATAAATGCACAATTCCTTCAATTCAATTCAATTCTCGATCTCATACTGTATTAATTTAGTAAATATTGTTTTAATAAACACTTTTTTTTCTGTCATGCATTTTTCTCTCTTTCTTTCAGCAGGTGGCGATAACCATTCGTCGGTTAGTCCACCAGATTTTCTTAATACATATGTCAAAAATATTAATACTTTCGTGTAAAACATCTCAATTGCCATTTCTATAACATAAAAATATTCCATGCAATTCATAAAAGTCGTTTCATACATTTCATATGGACGACCTTTATGAAGTCCCAGCTGCATTTGTTCGTTGGCGTCTCACTTCCGAGAACTGCAAGTTTTCAGCAGTTTTCTAGAAATTTTAGATTTCGATGGAATTTTGGATTTATTGCTAACGAGTTTCACTTACTTTAAGGGAGAAAGAAAATATCCTGAGGAATTTTCGTGAATTACTTCATAATGTTTTTAATGTGTGAAGTTTATTGTACAGTATTGTGTTCTATATTCTAAACCGTTTTCCTTCGGCAAGGGAACTTGTGTACAAAGGTGGAACAAGTTTGTAATCCTAACGAAAATCAGTCACAGACGCATTACAAACCCTGACTAGGCTAAGTTGGAATGCCTTGGTATAAGTATCATTCTTACAATACCCATCAAAGCAGAACGATGTCGTTATTAGTCAGAAATAGGCATGGCAGTGGTGCCTTCGAAATCAAACCACAGAAGGGTTTCATCATATGTAAATTACAATCAGATGGACGAATGCAATATATCTAGTATATAAAAATACAGTTCCTAATAGCGAGTATACTACACGCGTACCCCTATAGATATAAAAATATCGCCAGTTTGTCACTTCATTTCTATAAGAGGCGAGCGCACCGCACATTGTAGGTAATGGCTAATCTTCAAAAAACTGTCGACATTTTTCCGCTGATCACGAATGGGAACAGGGGTGCATTGTTTTGGTTCGTTCTCTTTAACACTAAAACCTAAGGTATCCCTACTTTAGAGTATTTAGGGATCTGACGAAAGTGACATCGTCAGGTTTTACAAGAATAGATTCTATTTGTAAAAAAAACAATTTACTTTACCAAATTGTTATATTCAAGTAACGTTAAAATAGGACTAGAAGCTGCAAAATTATATCATCTTTAAGTGGATTACTAAACAGCTTCTATTTTTCAAACAAAAGTTAAGTGATTTCTACTATACTGCTTTTTAAATACTGACCACATCTGAATTATGTCATTTAGATATATTTAAAATAATACTTGCTTTAGTCATATTTTACTCTCAAGTTCGCTTTGAGCGCCCATAAACCGGATAAGGTATTTTCTCCGTTCATTTCTCGTTCATAATATTAAGCCAGGTGATAATTAACTAACCATAATACCTCAAAAAATGCGACGAATAGATACCCTCTTCTTTCGTAGAAGGAAGTTGGTTAAAAATACATTTTGTTATGTAACGGATACTGATGATAGGGTATTCACGGGTAGTAATAACAGACTAAAATCATAGCAATTAAAAATGTTTGAGAAGAGGTATATTTTACTTTAAAAAAGTAAAATAAAAGTTTGTTCTTAGCCGCGGTAAAGTTTACGCACCATTCGATCCTATTTCGTTAAACAAGACGGTTATGCGGTCCTACAGCACCGCATCTGTTCCACAAGCACTAACCGCATCTGAATTTCAAATTGAATACAACTACGCATTTCAAGTAAAACATATTTTAGTTCGGCGCTCGTTTAAAGTGAACAGAGCATTATGTTCGATGCAGTTGATTTCTCGCTTCGTTAGACTCTATTGTCAGTCTATACGTTAAGCTGTTTTGGCTCGAAATTGAAACATTTATGTTAAATTTTACGTAACATACAATAAATCATAAATAAATTAGGCACATTATAAATATTTTATATGACATACAATAAAGATATATCGAAAAATGATTTTACACTTAATAGTTAAAAAGTTTATACGAAGAGTAATATCGTTTTCTGTAATACAAATCGGGTTTTATTAAAACATATGAGGTTCATAAAATGTAAATATATAATAAAGGCGTCTGTCTGTAAAGAAATCATTTTTGTAAAAATACTATTAATATTACCTATTTTAAATGTCACATAAGTAATATAAAACTTAAAACTTATGCCCAAAGTCGAGATCACTCAATAAAATAGAGACTGCTATGTAAACGGGCGCAGTAAACTATCCCATTTACCCTCTTTTGTCAAACACACAATAGTTATGCGGCCCCACGGCACCGCATCCGCTCCGCAAACACCAACCGCATCTGAATTTCAAATTGGACGCAACCATTTATTTCAAGCAAGACATATTTTTAGTTCGAGCGCTTGCTCTGTCTAGCCGTGTAATTTTTTTCACACTTCGTTAGACACATCGTCTGTTAGAATAAGTATTGAGTGATTAACGTCTGGCAGTGATAGCATAGTGCACAAAAAGGGCCTCTCAATCGGGGTTCCGAGGTTGGAATCCTAGGCACGCAACTCTGATTTTTCGAAGGTATCACTTGCTATAACGATGTGAAAACATCATGAGGATATTTAAACGCTCAAGAATTCTTAAAATAAATAGCTACCGTAAGAAATATAAAATCAATTCGCACTTGGCCAGATCGGTGGATGGCCTAATCCTTCTGTTTCTGAGAGGAGACTCGTACCCAGCAATAGATCAGTATTAGCGTATAGACGATACAGGATGGTAGTTAAATATTTAAGATCCTTACTTTGAAGGTTAATCAAAGTACGTTAAGTGCCATTCATGTAGAGCTATCCATTAATGTTACAGCACTGCGGGTACATGTCCGTTAACTTTTATTAAAATAGCAAACGCTTACGGTGTTCGCCTAATGTTAAGTGGTCACTGAAGGTAGTGCCTGCCTCCAATGAACTCCAAATAGGATTGGCCTTTTACTAGAAGTCGAATGTTTTTCGTATTTCTGTCATACTACACCCTTCAAATAAAACACAATAACATTTAATCTACTAGTATAAAAGTCGAAATAATTATGGCAATAGTGTCTTTACATGTTATATTTTTACTAGAACGTTATGATACACAGGTGTATTGATTGTAAGGTATCTAGAAGTATAAAATTTTGTACGTAAATTCCGTAAATAAGGCTTTGCATTTTTTTCCGGGATCTCATCTTTCCTCTAAAAGGGCCCCTACCCCTTTTTACTTTATAAATGTAAATTTTAGAGACTGACACCCAACGTACAGTTTAAATTAGTTGGTTCAGAGAGATGCAATTTTATATATGACTTACTTACACAATGTACATAAACACAAACAAACGGCTTTTGAGACTCCATCTCTTAAGAGGGCCAATATCGTAATATTCTTTGTCTATTGGTAATTAGTATACAAAAGTATTACTATGATAAATATTATAATAAATTCGAAAGGTAATCTGTTCAAAGCTGTCTGAATGCACAAATTTTAGTAATTACAATTCTGTTTATCAAGCGAGTGCGTTTAGGCTCAAATGAGGGGATTATGGACGATATCAAAGCTTTGCATTTCAAGCTCTTTCACTATTATTTCATTAAACAGGAGCTTTTCAGTTAAACTAGTTTTAATGGAAATTACGCTAAGTTGTACGTGGAATTATATTGCGTTCAACATAAATATTATCGGTGAAAACTATTGCTTTTTAGTAATCAACGTAACAATAATTGGGTCGAATAGGGTAACCAGAGATATTTTTGATATATATAAAAATATGCAATTTTTATATTTATTTTGTAATGTTCTACAAAACGTCCCCTAAGACATATTGATGTATTAAAATATATTTATAATGTACTTAATACAAAAAATGCGAAAGTTTAACGAAATATGAGTAACTAAAAAATTGTCTGTTTTATGGTAACTTCAGCCTAACATATTTATAATTAATAGTTTGCTAGCATTAGCAATTTTAATAATATTTCATTGCAAAAGCATATCATTTCCATGTAGTTATAAAAATGATTTTAGTATATATTTATTCTAAAAATAATTAATTATACGAGAAGTAACGAGTTTTTTCGTCAGGAAAACTACTTCAAGAAAAAGATCACTTTGACATTCATGTTAAGTTTAGGAACACATTTTTGACAATCACGTAATGAATAATTTACTGCACTTTGACAACCACATTTATATATAGTAAAACGTTGTTCAACGTCAAAGTCGCGTCCGCTTCTTCTCCATAGCGAAACTTTTTCCGAAGCGGTGGTAGCTTGTTGACGTTCAAAAAGAGTTCTGTATGAACCAACTTTGAATAAATGATTTTTGATTTGATTTGATTTGATTTGAAAGAGATTCCCTATCAAAGAGTTTCATAAAAGATACTGTCCCATTTAATACAAACTCAAAAATAGACTATGTTCCAGATAAAACTTAGTCGCAGACATCATTAAAATAACATTCGTTCGGATGTAACTATAATGATGCCGTAGTTTATGAGTCGAATCACTAACGACCTCTGTTTCAAAGTGTCAAGAATGTATAGCGAAGTGTTTTGAAGTTGTACTTCTTTAAGCATTAGGCTACAATTCACTTGATTGCTAAACGTTTTTTTTGTAATATTAAATGTTTAGTTCTTAAATACCAGATTTGAGTACTTTCATCAATTCGATATGCGTTTCATTTTCAATATTGTATCGTCGCTTATAAAATCCTTTCATAGAAGTGTAATTTCTTATATGTGAACTTAAGTACACACCCCGTAAACTATTGTTGCGACTAAATCATAAATGTCAATAGACAGAATAGAATAGATGTGATTTGTTGATCAGGTCAACGTGATCACTAAATGATTAAAATCAATACAAGAACCATCTTTTAGTAGGTTTGTGCGTAAGCAGAAGCAGTAGCCACTTCGCAATAAGTCCACCAATTTAGCGCATACACCAATTAATTCTATGTACAATTCCAAAGATCTACTATCATCCAGTAGACATCGTAATCCTGTGTTTATTATTTTTATTTTTCCTAAGCAATTCAATGGTTTATAACGCCTTTCCGTAATCAGACGTACACGTAATCTATCAAGCCACAATTGATTTCATCTAGATAAGTCAGGCGGCCACCAACGCGGTTTTCCTTATCCATCTGATAATTATTTCGACGCCTCTCTGTGATATATGGTGTTTGATAGCGTTCGCATGATACTGTAAATAAATATATAGTTAACGTTTGTCTCAAATTTCAAAATTACAGCTTTGTCATTGTCATTGGCTTATGTCTGTATTATTATGGTAGGTATGAAATAAAGTAACTTTGAAGAAGCTTTCAGGTATAAGTGACATGTTCTTCTCACGTTTCGATTAACCAGTATAAAAAGCTCCCAGTTAGACCGGAGACCTTATAAAGACCGCGATAATCAGTTGAATTCACAGAGGACAAGTTTGAAAAAGTAGTGTCATTAAGGGACATCCAGCAGAAGATCTCAAAAAACTGTTGGTTAAGGGCTGAACTTCACAAACTCTAAACATAGTAGCCACTTATCTAGAGTTTAGTGTTTGCATGACTCGCATTTATATGTTGGGGTGTTCGATCCTCGACTACCCCAACATATAAATCTCATGTAGGTACGAGAAGTTCTGTTCTGAATTTTTGTATATTCTGAATAGTCTTTGAGTATGTCCACGGCACTCGCGACAATATAAATCATAGGGAGGTACTATGAGTGTTGAAAGCGTCTTTTTTATAAAATTGGAGTAGCAAACGAGCTCGCCATCCATCTGGTGGTAAGTGATACTACCAGCCATAACAGATATTCCACCTGATCTCGATCACAGATGCGTTGCCACTCCTGAACTAAGTCATTCACTTCATAAGTAAGTCAGCCGGCTTAGTAGATACACAGATAAGTCTTTTCTGTGTCATAGATTTGTCTTTGTCTCTCCTAAGCTCGAAGTCTAGATAGTAAGTAGCGTACGGCAACGGAGCGTTTGTTATTTAGTTGATAATTATCTTGCCGCCTCACCACAATCCATACAGATTAGCTCGTAATAGGACACATCAAACAAGCTGCGACAAGATATATGCCTTGAGACATGAGCGCCTTTGTAAATCTTAGGATATACAGTGTGAGAACAGACATTAATTACGTAGATTACGATCTACCAATTTTGATTTGCAGTACTAAGGTCTTGCACATAGCGAAACTTAGAAATAGTAGCTCCTAATGTAACAGTTGCGATCTGACTTTGCAAGCAGAAAGCTACAAAGATGCTATTAACTAATACTACGCCTGATATTACTAAATAATAAAGAATTGAAGAATGGTGGAGCAAGTAAGTTTCAACCTGGGGGGTACCATCGCCACACCCATTTCTAGTGAAAAGTAGTTCTGCGTTACAGTGAAAAGTATGTATTTCGGCTCACTTACGTTTGACGTGACCATTGTAGTCTGCAAGAGTGCCAACGCTTCAGGTGGAACCTGTTCTGTATGGTATTAGTCTCAGACATCTGTAAGCGACAGAGACTTCAAATTCGCTTACTACTCCAATTTTTTACGAAAACAACGAATGAAGATGATGATGACAATAATAATGAAGTAAAGGCATTGATTATTTTATTACACAGTGTACCAAGTACTTGATTAATAGCAGTGATACTACTATCATTTTTCGAGTACTGGGTATGTTAAATTTTGGTATGTAACGGGTACTCACGATACGAAATTTTTTAATTTCTTATTTGCCTATATTTCGACCCAGTTGCATGGATCGTGGTCACGGCGGAAATATCGGCAAAAAAGAAATCAAAATTTCGTATCGCGAGTACCCATTACATACCAAAATGTATCAATTCCGCGATAATTTTAGCCTAAAATCATATGTACATTTTTTATACAGGAAAATGTACCAATACATTTTCCTGTATAAAAAATGTAAACGCCACCCTATGCCACACCGCACTACCCAAATCCCACTTCACACTCCGAAGCATTAAGCATTGAACATTACTTTCTACTTGTGAAAACAAAACGTCGAGGGGCGGCGAGGGGATACCTATTTTTGGCGCCACATTTCAGTTTCAATTCGGTCCGCGAGAGGCGCGCGTGTCGCGGGACGCTGCGCGAAATATTTTATCTGTGTTAAAAAATTGCAACAAAAATGACAGTCGATGCTACTGGCAAGTCTGTTTCCGGGATTAATATAAAAGTAAGAACTGTTTTTCTAATCCAGTGTTTGAATAATTTACATTCCATACAATCCTGTGTACTTAGTTATTGGCTATATTTGTTAGGTGCCCTTAGCACGCAGATTATGCGTTTTTATTTTTCCTTCTTCAAATAGTGAAATATATAATTAAATGTATATAAAAAAATCATAACAGTCGCCATTTTTTTTACTAAATTTTAAAAACATCGTACACATGTGAAATAATCATTATAATTATATTAAAAAAGTACAAACTAACAAAAATGTAATTATTAAGTCTTTGTTAGCCTCCAAATTTTCTTCTTCAAGTGCACGCAACTATTCAAATAAATAATTTTCAAATAAATACATGTCTGTTAAATTCCGTATCCGTTTTAACAATTAAATATACCAAAATGTCGTATGAATTCGGTAAAAAATTAGATAAAAACAATGGCTCAAAATCATTGCTATTAATTTTTAATTTGACTAAATTTCAAAAATAAGTCGAATAAAATACAGTAATAAAGGTTATTAACACGATATCATAGGTAATGAACTTAGAGATAAGATTTATCAAGAAGTGTGGCTTCACACGCACAAACTTATCTACACACACATAAACATATGTACATATATTCCATGTAAATCTCCAGAGAGCGGGTTCTTAAGGTCAAGGATTGTTTGTCCTTGCATCAAGATCCAGTTTGTCCTGTTGTACCGACATATTGTCCCGTACTGGTCATCTTATTTCTTGCAGTATGTACGTACTTTTGAAACTCTTGGTTAATTTGAAATATATTTAATCTGTTCCGATATGACTAAAAATTTCCAAGTTTATATGATTGTGTCCAACGATCGCTCTATATAAATAACTCTGTTTTAAGAATTCCTGTCTGTCTGTCTGAATGTCACGCTATTTTTAGAAAATCCTGAATCGATTTTGCTTACACGCTGGTCGGGTTTTTACTCAAAAACCTAAAACAGTCAGTAAGATTGTTTTTTACAGCAAATTTATCTTCCCCCTTCGCCCCTCGCAAAAATTTAACAGGTCAAGCACAAAAGTAACGGAGACAGGCGCGGGTAATGCCACGAGGGGAATCTTTAAATTGATGTATCCTTCCAGCTAGAATTAGCGCTGGTTCAAAAGTGTCCTAAAATAAAATTAGCACTCGATAGACGTGAAGAACTTTCTTAAGCTGCAGAATACTTCGTGGTTCTACTGCTACCAAAAGACCACAACCAAACCAAAGTGTATTGGTTTGAAGAAAATATAAATGTGATCCGTTGAAGCGAGAATCTATGCTTGAACTGTTGGATTTTTGCCTTTGGACATAATCAATCCTAGATAGGACTTGAGTCGTATTGAAGTCGGTCAGAGGTGCGTTGCTAGTTACGTAGATAAGTATGTCTCCCTTACATTACCCCTTAAATCAGAATACAACCGCGCTTAATACTGCTTTTATAAGTAATAAAAAGATATTGCGGTGGTGCCTCCGGAGTCGAACCGCAGAGTTCCACCACCTTCACCAAATAAATAAATAAATCGACAAGACGTGACACCAGATACAGGGAATGGATATGAAGACGCAATATTATTGATGAACAGGAAACGGAGCATGGGGAACAGAATTCTAATGAAGTACTTTAGCTTGATTTGGAATAGTAACGAATGGTCGACTACTCATTCGATGTAGGATCTACATGTATAGATCTCCTCATATAAATCCTGTTGTAATAACAGCTGCAGATACCGTGGCTTTAAACGACATATTGATGACATAGCCGTTAGCTTTCGGTTTGTAAATTTCCTTCTGTACCTCCTGTAAAACTCAATAACTAGTTACCTTTTCCTTAATAGAATACTTAACTTCCTTAAATGGATACAAAACTGTTTTGAGGAAAATAAGATTTACCAAAATCAGCTTTCTTTCGTGTATTTAGTCTATCCTCTTATTTCCGGATCACAAGGCGTCTCATGTTTTTAGGTCGATCATGAGCCCTGACGTGACTTTGAAGTCGTGTTTTCCCATCAATCAATGAGACACATGTCTGTTTGCCCCAAGTCTTGCGAAAAACTACAGAAATATGTGTTTTTTTTAAGACATAGATATTTTTTAGGGAAAGGGAGCCAATGATTTATTTCCGAATCTTATTAAAATTGTTCCAGTTAACGCCAAGATTTATAAACAGAAAAGATGAGACGCATCTTGTTTTAGACTTGTCCAACGAATTATAATTATGAGATCAGAAACGCGTTATTTAAAAACTCGAACACAAATTTTATTTGTGTTCGCATAAAATCCTGTTTATGTTAAAAAGAAGAAAACTTTTTATCTTATTATAATTATATTGTCTTTCAAATAAATTCTATCGAATACGCTCTAATATTATGCTAAATTATATACTTTTTCTTCCAGAGCTCGCAAAACCGTCTTCTAATCAAGAATGGCAAAGTCGTCAACGATGATGGAATGGAAGATGCTGATGTTTACATCGAGGACGGCATCATCAAGTATGTAGCATTTATCTAAATAAGAAATTTAGAAACGTATGATTTTAGACTGGTTACTGATATTATTGCGGAATTAATACATTTTTTGCATAACGGGTATTGACTATATGGTGTTACGATTTCTTAATTGCTGATATTTTGACCCAGTCGCATGGATCATGGTCAAGGCGAAGCCACGTTTTCAAACAATCGAGATATCAAAACATCGTATCGTGAGTACCGGTTACATAGCAAAATGAATTTATAAAAAGAAATAAGGAGTTGAAATTTCAAGACGCTTCTGGGCACCTAAATGTGCCTCATGAAAAGGAGTACCTTTTGAAACTCATTTTCAGGGTGTCTATTGTTCTTAAAAGTTTAATGGTAGCCCTTTGTAAGGGGATAATGGACTACTTTTAACTGCTGAAAATATAAAAGCGTATGATGCAATACGTAAAAGTAAGTAAACTACAGTTAAAATAATGTACGTCCAAACAAGCTTTATAGATTTTAAATAATACTAAAGATTACATAGTAATGTTACATAGTGGTGTAATATATTACAAAGTAATGTAATGACTTTGTGAAATTTTTCATATGTCAGTTTATAATTTAATTTTAGAGTAATGCAGAACCAGACCAGACTGATATAGCATTTAGATACATATTTTGGCAGTAATCTATTTTGGCTAATGAATTTGGAACGGATTCTTAAAGTTTTCTGCAAATGTACAAATGCAGACTATTCAAGAAGTACCATTCAAATTTATAGACAAGCCATTTCCATCCAGAATTACTCATAATATGCCTTCGTTTGCCAATTCTCTTTCATACACGTGGAACATGATTGATTTTTAATTTTACGTCACAAATTTATAAAAAAAAGGAAAAACATTAACCACCCATAAACTTCGATATACATTTTCTATATCAATGCCCATAAAGCCGCGAAATGCGTACATAACGCTTGTAAGCACATTTGCAATATGTTGGCCAGATTAACGAATCATCAAGTACCTACGTAATTCTGTTTATAAATTGCTTACATCACGTCGTCTAGTGAGTAAAGATAATATTTTGGGAAGTGAATCGATTCTGAAGTCATGGCACAAAATTTTACCATATGTGTATTGAAAATAAGCTAGCATGACACTTTTAGAATCCATTAAAGATTTCTTGTTTTTAAAACTGATCGATTACAATTGTTTTCGAAAATATGATGCACATTCATAAGTACATGATTCCCGCGTGCCATCCAAGAATGTGTTTCTATCCCTATATATATAAACACCCAGACCCAAATTGAATTCCAGATACGAATTTATCGTTTAGGATGGCAAGCATGTATCGTGGCCGTAACGTCCTTTGGCTGATATAAGTGCGACGTACTAATGATTGGGATTTTCCAAAAATAATATGAGAAAATAATAATAGAAAAATTTTAAAGGTTAATTTTTGTTAGAAGTTACATAAAGAAAAAACAAGGTAATTACTAAAGAAGAATATAAATGGTAAACTATATTTTAAAAGACAATATATTACGTAACTTAAACCAATAAAAGTGTTAATAATTTAAATACATATTTAATGTATTGATAGATACATATATGGTAATATCATTGATAATTCAAATGAAAGTGAGGAAGCCTTGTTAAACGCATTAACATATGCTTTTGAACGGGTACAAAGCAGAAAAACTTCCGCCTCGCACGTCTATAACCTCATGTAAAACAAACAATGAATAATTAAAGAGTTAATCCTATTTAAAACAATGTAAACAAACAAAGAAACGGTTCACGGTAAAAGCGATTGTTACGGTTATTTAACTTTCATCTTTTAACTAATTCATTCTAGCTCAAACACGCGATATTGCATACATCATGGCAACGTTTCTTGTAACTATTTCAATCACTCTATTAACAACGTATTATGCCATGCGGTTTTGCCCGAGTTTAAAAAAAATATCCACAGCACTCTCCCGTCTTCCATTATCTCTTCTCCTACTTACTTCTCTCTACACTCCTTGCGTAAGAAATCCAATAGTCCATTTTAGTTGACCTTCCTAGTGTATGACAGTGCATACTACAGGGAGGTCAAGCTCTCTTAGATAAAAATCCAGGTAATCTTCCTCAATAAATAGGCCATTGAATTCAGAAAGTTTCTCAAATTGACTGACACATCCAGAAATTAATGTTTTCAAACGAATAAACAATTTTTTCAGCTTAATATTAGTGTAGAGACGTGGGGCTTTGGCCGCTATGCGTCTGATGTGCCGTCAAACATTTCTAAACAAGTTTTGAATACCAAATTAGTAGTAGAAATTGTAGTAAGAGTTGAAGTTTCTCAGTTGCTTGTATAAATTGCCGGTTTAACTGGATCAACTGATTGCAACTATCTAGTGTTTGTAATATAGTGATTGCCTTAATTTCTAGTGCAATAAACTATTCAACTATTTTTTTTTTATATACTACCTAACGATAAGTCAGACGGACTATTTGATGGAAAGTAGTCACTATCGCCTATGGACATTTGCAACACCAGAGGAGTCGCCAATATATCGCCGGCCTTGAATATTAAATGTCGTATAAAACTTTTAGATGTGTCAACTCTCTTTTACTTTTTTACGATATTGGAGTAGCCCACGAGCTTGAGATCTACCTTTTTTTATATGATGGAGTAGCAAACGAGCATGCAGTCCACCTGATGGTAAGTGGCAACTGCCGCCCATGGA
>DWRA01001416.1:0-17160 GCA_018250295.1 Spathilepia clonius
CGTCGCTGAGTTAAAGAACTTTTAGCGATTAATTACACTATTCATGTGTTATAATATATTTTACCTTACACATTATAGATATGTGTCTAATAAATGTAACCTTAAGTGATGCATTGCTTACAATGACCACGTAGGTGGGGAAAAGCATTGTTATCTTTCGGTGGCAAAAGAACGAATGCCATATGTACGAGTACTTCTGACTCGTACAATTTGTAAGAGACTTAAAGTTCAGCGAAGTATACAGTGCTTGTCTGATACAACCAGCTTTTATGATAATATTTTTTTTAAAAACGTTTTGAAGTTTCCAGGTGGCACCCGACATCATACTAAGAATAACTCAGTATCTTCAATTGTTTAGTATACTTTTATAATACTAAGATAAATTATAAATCTGTACTTACAATACACGCTATTGTTTAAATATTAAGTTTATATTCGTTATATTATTACTACATTAACTGTGGTAGTTAATGTAGTAATATATTCAACTATATATCGACTAGACCAGCCAGTAAAAATATGAATAAGCGGTAAGTAGGATTTATTTTCCCGAAAGCTCTTTTAGCGCTTGAATATTTTAAATATAATATTTGAATTAATTATTCCTTAACAAATTGCGAATATATAATTAGAATAATTTATAACGTTGCGTACCTTATTACTAACTTATTTATTCTGTACAGAATTACTGATAAATATTTGTAGGAGTGTTGTAAAGAGACCATATTAAACAGTTTAGTAAAGTCTCGCTCAAATTGACTACAACGTTTCTAAGTAAGAAATGTTTTTACGTCATGAATAAGTTTATTCAATGCGTGGGTAATGAAATTGATTTGCTCTTTTTGCTCTTCTTATATTTCCCCGAATGTAAAATCAATCAGGCAACTTCATCAAGAATAGCATTAGGAATCGCTGGAACTCTAAATAACATTACATTTGAGTAACATTAGTGAGATACTTTCGTTCGGCTGTGTATGACTGCCGTGACGTCACCAGAGAGGGAATGTTCACAGCTTATCTGTTTTCGGTTGGAAGCGCATTCCTCACTATACTCCTCCCTATTTTATATTTATAGTCGGCTGGTTTATCGTGGACCTATATGCCGGAACGAACTCTTTCACATTACGCCGCGTATTATGGTTTAATAGGTGCGCATGGGATTTTTGATACATTTTGAAATCAAGTTGTTACATCTACACAGAATTGTGACGATATCGATTCAAGTGAACATTTACATAGTGATATGCCAGCATATATCCGATACCAAAATGAATGGACAATATAATCTAACTTCAATACCAATGATATGTATCTAATCTACTGTGCTAGAAGTATACATGATTTAGATTTTATGGAAATTTAGAGTTTACAAGAAATGTCGATTCAACTTAAAAGAAATATTTTTCACTCTAATGATAAAAAATATAACGAAGAAACTAAGTCTGAAATCATATTTAGCTTAACAGTCTTAGGCTGTTATACGGTAAGAAATAAGTTATTTCTATTAGTCATGCGTTTTAATGATGCCGGATAATTTCTTTGCTACCACCTAAATCAAAAAGCATTTTCGTACAATACCATCTCCAATAATCCATTCCTCTCATGAGTCTCATGGGATTTAAGACGGGGCGTAAGATTTTTAGACACATCGTTTCTAGCTACCTAAAATTAATTTAAAAAATGCAAAAAATAGACCTACGAGTAATAAATTTACATTTAAAACAAACTTTGTATAACGTCATTTTTAGTTTATAAAGGGGGTGCATAAAAACGTACTGGAGCGCCATCTCGGGACCTCCGCCATATTTAATTTAGAATAAAGTCACTAAGCTATTTATCCTTTGTCATCCGAACCACACGTGTTTGCAACATTTTAACTCCATCGGGTATGGATAACATGTTAAAATTCAGTTGCAGGACTTAACCCTCACGTACATATGGGTTAACAAAGCAAGTTGCCTGTAAAAATACAAGGTATATTCGTACAAAATCATTCCTCACTGATAAATTGTAAAACACCGCCTTGCGAATGGACTCATCTTTCGCCGTTATATTAGCTTCCATGATACAAAAGCGTGGTTTCAAGTTGGTACAACCTCATGCAGCTTGACTCCAGCTGTACCACCGCCAAAGCTATGTCTAATAACAACTACGTTAAACCCTACTGCATTCTGATTTGAAAGGTTTGGCAAGGGAGACAAACTTAATCAAGGCGTTCCAACTTGGTTCTCAGAGATAGCAACGCAATTGTGGTAGCTAGGACCCGAATATTATCGGGAGTTGATGACAAATGTTCATGAGCGGCAGCGTCTCACCACCAAGTGGAAAAACTCGTTTATTACTTCTATAATATATAAAACAAGATCAATCCACGCTAGTTGCAGCTAAGAATCGATACGTTCAGATAACGGCAGTCACGGATCACATGTAGCAATCCGAGCCGGGAGTTGCGACACGCTCGAGTGCCCGCGGGACGGAAACAGACGCTTACGCATTCTTGATGACCCGTGACCGACAATATGATGATGCCCCGTCCCCTCCATCCGTGACACCGGTAACGAGTTCGCACTCTTCAACTCCCACTACGCACACCATCATCCGTTATCCATCTATACAAATAAATTGAAATGTCTATCTATCATTGTGTTGGTAACGGTCAAAATCTAAAAACCTGTTTGATCAAGACATCTTGATCAAGATCTTGGAGGGCTCACCCGTTCTACGTAAGAAAGGGAGTTTTTTAAAAAAACTTGTAGCAACTTTTCCGCGTACATAATAACAAGTTATGCAAGTGTCATCAAAGAAATGTCATTTGCAACGATGAATGTTATCGGTTGGAATGGATTTTATCTCTTCTATTTCAATAGGTTCATAACGCCGTAATCACTTGTTTCATTTAAATATATGGAATGTACTTCAGTGACGCTTTAAAGGTTATTCAAAAGAAACTGATTTGTTAACATACTTTGTGATTAGCATGTTTGATCTGTATATATCTTGCTTATATATGTTTATACAGTCGTTAAGATGATGATATGAATTTTGAGGATACTTGTATTATTTTTTTACAGTAAATTGCATTAGTTTTCAATTAAGAACAATAAGAGTTTTAATTTTGAATTCGAAGCCGATGCTACTAATGTTTGCCTATGGTATGCCTACATATATCTTACAACGTACTAACTTAGAAATAATACAAAAGCGGTTAACACCACACTTAGAGTGACCGCAATGATGTGACATGACACCAGACAACGTTAAATATCCATCGCAATACACACAACTTCGAAGAATAAAGGAGAGGCGTACCTCCATATTGGTTATGAGGTCTAGCTAAGAAGTACTCTTCGAAGCGACCCCGCATTTTGCCAGAATGCTACTTAGTACATTTGTATGCATGTTAATTGTAGTTAAATATTAATCAAATACATGTATATAATAGGAACCGAATAGATTTATTAAAATCGTAAGCTTTGGTATATCTTAATAAAAAGTATCAGAACTATAACGTTTCAAACCCTCCAAACACAAACTTGGTATTTGTTAAACAAAAACATGAAGTATGCGCATCCCCTGATTGTTCCCGGCGTGACTTTGATCTGCGGCCAGTCGTGTGTCACGCATCACTTGCTAGTTAAACAGTTCACGGTTAAAATACCCTGAGTTGCGTCTAATTGCAAACTGGTATTATCGATTTGTTACAACACGAAATACAACATCGCACATTCATACAATAAACGATTTGATGTGGTTATAGAGGAGCAACTTATAGTCTTAAAAATGCAATCGATGATTTACATTATAAGTATTCTATTTCCATTGGATGTAATCACAGACTTACGCGAAATACGAAGATTCTATATGTTATTGTTTACTTCTTGCGTACATACATTTTTTATGTATAAAGGAGTAGCAAACAAGCATACAGTCCACCTGATGGTAAGTGGCAACTGCCGCCCATGGACATTTGTGATCCACCCTAGTTAAGACCAGAATCACAACTGAAGTCGACCACAAATGCGTTGCTACCCCTGAGGACTAAGTTGGAATGCCCCGTTAAGTTTATCTCCCTTACCACACCCTCAAACCAGAACACAGCAGCGCTAAACACTGCTGTTATTAGGCAGAAATAAGTATGGCGGTGGTGCCCCCGGAAACTTTAAACTACCTACCTACTTCGTTTCTTTCGTTTCGTTACTGAGTTTCTCTGTACTTGTTATTAGTAATCAGCTACATTTGTACATAAGTTAAGTGAAGTTGATATGAGTTATTGCAAGATCAATTTCGAAGTTCGTTTATACAAATTAATAAAATTGTAGTGTCATTGTATCACATCATAAATTAAATTTTAGAATCTCATAATCCTTTTTGCGGTATCAAGACTTCGCTCCCGGGTTATTGAATCCAAGATTTTCCACCATTTTCTCCAGACCATCAGCGGGATCGGATAAGACATATTTTGGTGCGGAGACGTAATCACATTTCTTTTCCATCCCTTTTGATCCACAACCACGCGACGGGCCAAACTGAATTATATTATTGAGCGCCCTGCCACTCAAAGCTACCCTTGAAAATCTGTTTCACTTGTTCCAGAATATGTGTAATACTATAAATACATATAACGTAAAGGAAATATTGTCTGAACATATTTGCTCGTCAAATGCGGCGAGTAAACACTTCGTCCGACAAGCTAATCACGAATCACGTGCGTAGTAAAATAATGAACTTACAAAATATTTACTAATAGTGTGTAACTCAGCTCCGAACCGGTTCGAATATTCACAACACATTTTTTTTATTGAAATTGAAGTAACAAGCTTCGTATCTACCTAATGGTTAATACGCACTACCGCCTGTGGAGATCTTTGCTCAGCCCTGAAGAGAATTACTGACTGATATCCCCTATAAAAGTGTTGCTACAATCAAGGACTAAGTTAAAATGCCTCGTGTAAGTCTCTCCCTACCACACAAACAGAAATACGTTTCATGATCGAGAGATGTTGAGCAGCAGATTCAATTAAAAACTAAATACATGGATACATAATTGTACTATGATATAAAAAAAAATCATAGTGAGATTCACTGTTCAATGTTTTAGTTACTAAATGAGTAGGTTAGCTATGTACACAAATTAAGCTAACACGTGAGCTGGTTCGCAGTTCTGGTTTAAGTTTAAAAAATAAATTACCTTCGGTGTATTTATGTTATATTATAAAAAAGTAGGTAATTAACGCTGACTACTTTCGTTCAAAAAATAACATTCTCATACATACTTATTCACAAACTTTTATTTTCCTTAGTTCATATGTATGTGAGGTTCAAATCCTGCAATAGAATTTTAAACCAGTTAACCCCAACCATATGAGCTGACATTTTGCAAGAACGTTAGGGTTGTATGACAATGCAAGATAATTGCTGTGACAGCATTCTTAGTCCAAAATGGCGGACGCCCCAAGATGGCTGAATATTTATGTTTTACGCACTCTTATGATATGGGTATTAAATGAAAGTGTTTTAGATGAATATAAAATAATATTTGTAAAAAACTTATTTTTTAAACCCCTTTTTAGAAAAATGTATGTATCTCTATCCCTATACATATATTTCAGTTACTAACACAGTATAGCTTAAAATACAAATTAGATACAGAATACACAGCCTTGATCCAACCTGGTTCTATCGTTTTAAGTTTCCTAACTTTCAACTAATATAATATTAATGAATATAAATTTCAGAACGTCCTAAGCGCTTAGTTTCGATCCAGACTCCGATATCCATAATAATAAAGCATCTAAACACGGCCCCATTAACATTCCGATTGCGACAGGCTCATTCAATCTTCTGTTCTCTAATGGAAATAGCCTGTCACCATTCCCACTTTAGTGTTGAAGTTAGCGGCTAGATGTACGCATCCTGAATTTATTTGGATCTATTTCTAAAACCGTTCGGTGTCTTTAGAGTGCTAAACCCTATTATTATGTAATACTTCGATACGCATTAGACAGAATTAGGTTACATATTTTTACTTTTTATATTTCGTTACAAAGGAGGTAAAAATTAAATTATCTGGAAGTATTTTTAATGATAATCCACAAACTTACACAATGACGTAATTTAGTATTTTGGTTAGAATTAAAAATGAATAATAAGTAGGTACATTTGAAACTAGACGGTTTATACAATATCTCTTATAGGTCATTCATTACAGCTTTTTGATTGTATGGCTTTATAACAATACACTAGAGTCCGTATCAGTCTGAAGTATAGTAATTGGGAGTTTTTGAAAACATAGGGCTAACAAGTAGTACTTGTCCCGACCAGATTCTTGCAGGAACCAATAAATCACGTGACAAATGGTTCGTTCGTTACGGACGTGTATTGGAGTGCGGACTCTACGTGAAGTATAAAAACCATCTGATTAATCTTTCACATCTTATAGCTTAGGTTGGGTAAAATATATATTGGAGCAATTATCAATTATGAATTATCATCAGGTATGTTGTTCAGGAGATATTTGAAGTGAAGAAGTTTTCTTTTTTTTTATAAACTACCTAACGATAAGGCAGACGGGCTACCTGATGGAAAGTAGTCACCGTCGCCTATGGACATTTGCAACACCAGAGGAGTCGCCAATGTATCGCCGGCTTTAGAGGAGAGCTCTTTTGGCGCCTTCTTTGAAGAGCCCCATGTCATAGCGCGTCGGGAATCCCTCAGGAGGAAGTTCATTCCATATTTTGCACTTTCGTGGCAGTTAAGTTATTAATTCTGCCTATATAAGTACGTCTTAAGATATCTTTCAAACACTGTTACATAAAATAGACGAAGACAAAACAGCTTGAAACATTTTTCTGTTTTTTTTTTGTTAATAGATTTTATGTTTGGTAGTATTTATTGACGACACGTAGTTTTATCAATTTTTAAAATACTCAAAGTTTTTATAATGATCATAGTCAAATATCGGCCAGCAGTCTAAATCTAGTAATACATAAATAATCGACGCATTAGTACCCTGGTACTGGTGATGGAAGTTTTATATAGATACCAAAATTTAAATTGATATATCTATGTATACCTATTACCATGAATTATGAATTATGAAGTATATTTTGAGAGAATCAACCTCAATACGTCCACCACGTTATTACACTGTGAACTCATGAAACACATCATTGAATAGCATATCCGTAATGATACACTAAGAAGTGAAACCGGCATCGACTTCTCCAATTAGTAAAATTTACTATAATTTTAATTAAATGTATTATAATACTAAAGTTGCCAGTATGAATAACATGCTACTACAGTTACGCCTTTGAAAAGCAACACAAAGTTATTTATTAAAGAATTACGATTCATTTATATGACATGATTGACCGTGCCAGGAATGGATGAATATTCAATCTGCCACAGCACGTGTCTGAATCGTTCCATGTCTGTAGATGTCAATGAGCCTTTAATTTTTTGTATTCAGTCTAATTAGTTAAAAAGTTTCTTATATATTTGTCGACCTCATGTATAATCTGTAAAAGTTGACAACTTTAACATTTTCCTATCGCGACAGTCGCTCCAAGTTTGGCTACGTTTAATTAAAGTTTATAAACTTCACCAGTCAATTTTTGAAAGTTATAACTAATTTAAATTTGGGCGCCTATGAAACATATTTAAAACTTTGCCACGCTAACTTTTATGTAATCTTGAAATTTCACAAACTTGCCGAGACGTTTACAGAATTACGACAAAAGAAACTGTCGAAGTGGATGTAGGGAAATTTTGAAAACAAATATTTGATTAAAATAAATGCTTAAGTTCATACGCTTCTTTGTAACTACTTCTAAGCTAATATTAAAACACCGAAGAGATTGTTTGAAAGTACAAGTACTACACTGGAAGTACAAATCGGATTAGAACAAAGTTTTAAATTCGATAAGCAATTTATTGAGAAAGGTTTGGTTAAAAAAATCCATAATCTTGAATCGAAGAACCTGCTCGACCTCCCTGTATTATGCACCATTATATATATCTACATATTATTATTGGAGTTCAACGAAATCAATTTTTATGATTTTTCATGAGTGGAGGAATGGGGAACGTACAGAGCATATTATTTTTAAATACAAGTAAAACGCGGCATAATGATTACTGCTAGTAGTATCCTATTTGCGCGACTTATTACTAATAAACCAGAGACAAGGGTAGAGGCAAATATTGTCTAGCCTTATCGGAATAGCTTCGACAAATATTTTTCGAGTATATTTACGAAAGACACGCTGCTACAGTTAGCACCTAATTATTACGTTGTTAAGTGTAAAATATAATATTATCTCTGGCCCTCCGGATACCAGCGTTATCGATTACGTAATACGGCGTATGTATGTGCCACATTCATAAAGTATCAACATAAAACTGTTGATAGATATTATTAGAGATGGGCCGAGTTCTACATTTACGAACTAAGCGAATATCAAGTATAATACAGTTATGCTTTTATCAAACCGAGTACTCGGCTGGATATTTCTGTTGAACAATGTCGCGAAAATACTTTTTTATAGAAGGTAGTAATGTTTACCAAGACGAAAATAATCATACCTGATTGAACAGAATACCCCATATTTCTGCATCATGATATGCCTTTATTCAATTAAACTATTAACAATGCAACCTGTAAATTAATATATTATTGTTTCTTACAATTGCTAAACATTAAAATGAAGAAATTCGAATATTAATTTCACTACGTCTTTAACCTTACTATGTAGTACATATTATTACAATCAAATACTCATCAGTTGAACCAAGCTATTCGGCCGACTACGAGTACTGAATAAAACACCGAATATGCAAAGTTTCAAGTAATAAACGAGTACTAGGCGCATCTCCATGTATATTATATACACGCCTTCAGCGGGCTTAAAATTGTATTTGGATACCTAAAGTATTTCACGACATAACCTGGTTATCGGTGTATGTTAGCAAATAAAGCGGAACAAATTGTTGTCGCCGCAGCAGGATCGGCACAGAGCACACAGCACGCAATATTGATCTCTATCCTCTCGTGTAAAATGCTGTATTTGTTTGGCCCACTTGCAACTAGCCCGTGGGAAATGAACGTGCGGCGCGAGATGACGCAGCACACGCCCCGCTCCTTCAAACCTAACATGACCACTTATTTTTGTCTTCTGAGCGGGACGCTTGCGAAATACTGCAGAAAAAAAAAAGTTATTGGTACTTAGGGATATAATATAGGAGCGACAACCAGTGCCAGCGACCGGCGCCGATGTATGGCGCAGTCGCTAACGATAGATGGAACACAGGACAGGAAAGCGTTCCTTAAATAGTAAAACTTAAGTGCCTAAGTTACCACCTAAGGGGTCTCTTTACATTTGATTTGATCTACATGCAAAAACGCGTCATTTTTTCACTGGGAGCTTCAGTACCCAAAGCAAGACCGTCCCTTCTAAAGCGAGAGCTATAGTCACGTTATTCAAACCGGACCACAGGTCTCGCATAAGGCGTTAACAGAAAAGGGCAACACACTTAAAGAAGCTGCGATGTATTTTAATTTGTTCACAGTACACAACGGAATGAAATGCTTGCAATTATTTACGCGGACATATTTTAAAGAATTTAAATAGCATACCGGCCGTTGTCGTGTTAATTAGTTACTTCCGCATTTCAGTGTACACAATTAAGCCGAAATTAAACTGTTTCAATGCTGTACCTAGTACAACTTATAGTTAGTGGCTCGACTCGAGCACCACAAAATCACCTGTAATTGGCTTATGGTTCTTAACTTAGATTTGAGCAGCAAACGAACATGCAGTCGACCTGATGGCACGTGGCAACTGCCACCTATGGTTATTTGTAATCCACTCCAGATAATACCAGAATCGTACCAGAGGTCGAACGAAAGTTGTTGCTACCCCTGAAGACTAAGTTGAAATGCCTCGGATAAGTACGTCGCCCTGCAAACCAAAGACAGCAGCGCTTAACACTGCTGTTATTAAGTAGAAATAGGTGCGGCGGTGGTGCCGCCGGAGTCAAAGCACAAAGGGTTCTACCACCTTCAAAATAACTTATAGCTACAGTGTACTAAATACGACTTTGCTGTTTATGGTATGTCCTATTACCGGTTTACTTAAAATCTATTCATTATCACAGATGCGTAGTTCTTGAGTTGTAAAATTTTGATTAAATACACTATGAGTTAAGCCCTACAAAGCACGCTATGAACTTTACTAATGTCGTAGGTGCCTATAGTGTACAAATGCTGTAGGAATTTGCATATGAATGAAGCACTACCGCATTACTTGTTTGCGTAAATTCTCATTGATTAATGGAAATTACGGATAACCTAACGCGGTGTTATGGTTAATACTAACACGTAACATTAATGCAATTGATTTAAACTACATGTGCTAATAAATAATTTCCAACGGACACTCTTTTCCCGTATAAAGGCTATATCTCTTATACCGCGAACATTTTCTTGAAAACTTATTGCTTAAAAATACAATATGTATTTCTATAAAGAGAATGAGATACTATTTATTAGCGGCCCTCTCTGACCTCCGCTTTTACAAACGAAAATGTTGTTTCAGAGAAGAATAACATTAACGTGTAATTTCTATAATATAATGTTTAAGTTATTATTCAGTAAAAATACATAGGTAAATTGAGCATGTAGTGTGTTGTGTGTATAATCCTGGAGTGTGTTGAAAGTATATTTCGCTTCTTTGCTTCAATATCGTGTTATCTAAAAAAACCATTTTACAGTAAAAAATACCTAAAATGTTTTTTTTTTTACCTTTACTGTAAAATACGTACAAACTTTAATACCTTAGCTATCTCGAATCATAAGATACACAATTAAGTAAAATATTTTTTTGAAATCTAAAAAATGCTTCTACTGTAAAATAGTTTTTTAAGATAACTCGTTATTGAAGCAAAGAAGCGATTTGTGTAATTATAGTCGTCATCAACAATTTACTATCCCACTGCTGGACATGGTCCTTATCTCCTCTTAACTTGAGAGGAGGTTAAGCCAGTTGATACATAGGTATATTATTGTGTATATACTGCAAATATGTTAATTCTCTTTGGCTATATGTTTTATCTTGCAATTAATCTTTAGAAAAAGTTAGCTATGATAACTGACTTGTTCGGATGCAGTTGTAAAGAAAAGTTTTGAACATCAACTAGAGTACAAAACGCGGTAACACCATTTATAACACGACCTACAATTGAATTATCGACTATTTATTTTTCAAACAGAAATACCAAAGTATTCTATTCACTAAACTTCTACAATATCATACGGCATACCGCAGAATATAATCCGTGAACACGCAAGCATGAGGTAAGCGTTACGGAATACGAAGCGAGCAATTGACCCAAATGCAGATAAAGGCTTAATCCTTCGCCACACCACATAATAGCCACAATATATTAATGGATCGCTGAACAAACTACACAATCTAACGAGGGGTCATTAAAACTGGCAACATTGATATTGGAAGAGGCGTTTTTTCAAGTTTTCCAAAAACTCTGTTCCTACAAGTTATTAAAAACTTCTACAATTTGTAATAAAGCGTTGTCATGAAAAATGTTTCATAACCTTCATAGAATACTCGCCGACACTGTAAAAATATACACAAACGAATAATTCATTATATTTCATCTTTTATATCAGTAATTTTGAAGAAATAACGTAGGATGCTAGTTTGTAAATGTACTATAGACAGTGAAACAAAAAATAGTTTCTAAAATGTTTTTATATACGTTCGATCTAATCTTGGCGATACTTGAACTAAGTTTGAGCACCTGGTCAGAGCCATGACCGGATGCACCCACTTATAAAATACTACACGATCTCAAAAATTGCTGGCACCATAATAGCAGCTAGGTTAAGATCAAGTGGTAAAACATGGTGGTTGCTTAAAATTATTTTGCCCTGGTGATGAATGCCGCCCAGGACAGGCCACGAACCCAGTTCAGGGACCCCCTAGTGCCATGTTTGTATTATTGTCTTTTAATCAATAAAAACATTATTTAAAGCGGTGTGTTGGGAGATTTCCATTTGGTTCATTCATACATACTGCCAAATATTTTTGCCAGTTATAAATGATGTTGCACATAGCAACGTATTGGACACAAGACGTGGACGGCGATTACACAAACACACAGACACACAGAACACGGACTAACTGGAGATGACATATAGGTAACTAGAGACAGATCTTTACTATTTTTAATGCATTCGAATCCCTTTTGTGCTACTTATGTTTTTTATTCGACCTTTGGATCATTGGAAAATCAAAATTTGATTTATATTTTATTGCTAAGAATTGGGTTTGTTACCAATTATCAATAATAATGTATTTTTTTGGTGTCGGAATTAATTTCATAAATAAACCTGCCTACGTAAACCATTGAATAATAACAACTTATATTCACTTCAAATGAAAATATAATTAGTATGTACGTCAAGGCGTTAATTAATTAATTAGTTAAGAATGAATAGGTAACGAAATTAAGTCTAATAATTTACCTCCTATAATGTTTTTTGCACACCATCTTTGAATATAATGCCACTTTAGTATTTAAGTTAATACGCATTTAATGTTTATTGCATATACTAAAATAGTGCTCAAGATTTAAGACGTTTCTTCCTGAAATAACAAAATTATTTGACATACGTAATAAAAGGTAAATAAAAGTAACGAGTAGGGTACAGATGGTAGATATAAAATTATTATTAGCTAAATAAAAGTGAATACATGGATAAGATAAAATTCACAATCTCGTAATTAGCTAGCTATGATGTTACCAATTAGTTAGAAATTACAAAATTTCAAGTAATGAAACTTGGATTTTTGTAATAAGTATTCTACGATTTTCACAGTATAGATGACAAACAAAATCTCGATCGCAGTTCGATAGTTACCACATTTGAGTCACTGACATAACTTCCCGTTGAAGCAACCCATGAGTCAGCGGTATCCGTAAGATAATGATCTTCTAAGAACACTCAGAGCTATGGTGTTTGGTCACTGGCGAATTTCGTACTCAACAGATCATTGTGTAAGGGATATATCATCGTTTACTCAACTAATTAACGGAACGACACTGCAAAAGCTATGAACTATAAAGATCTCATTATACGTGTACATTAGTTATTAAGAGATTAACTATCTTTTAGTTTTGCTAAATATAGGCTACATTGCATAATAGACTAGGTTTTGAAAACAGTACAATATTTTATCATTCAACTAAGGCGACACCACCGCCACACCTAGAAGCAAGTGTTACGCTGTTGTATTCTGCTTTGAAGGATGTGATGAAGGAGACTTATGAGAGGCGTTCCATTTTAGAGGACGAAGAGGTAACAAAGTACTAACACACAAGGTAGATCTTAACTTAAGTTAGAATATTTGTGTGATAATTAGTTTTAAATTTAAAAAACCGAGGACATTTACAATTAAAGCGATCTTATTTGATTTTACGTATTTCGGTTGAAAGGATCTGAGAACTCGCACGCAGATGAATGGCAACTGAAAAATGTATCTTTTTAGTGTGTTATAAAATATGTACTTTGAAAATGCTTTAATGCAAAAAAATATTGTTAATGGTACACTACTGGTACTGACATCCACATACTGAATATATTATTTTAATCGCATAGAACATAACGTTTAGTTTGTCTCTTTGGACTATAGTAACCGCTTAGGTACCATTACCTGAAACACAGAATCCACCTGGATTCTGTTGGTTTACAAACTTTGATAAACCTTAAAAAATACTACTCTTTCACTAATAATATTCTAAATATTCTTATCACTAATACGTTAAAACCCGTCACATGGCGCCGAATGACCCTTTAAAACTTAATTTAGAACTATGTAAAGGCCTAAGTAAAATGAGTCGGTGTTGGTGTTGTGTTGCGTGTCCAGTCGAAGTGGACTCTAAATCATCATTCGCGTCACGATCGCTCGATGAATAATGTTGCCAGGAGTGTCAGCATGTTGAGACTTTCCGTTCTGGATAGAAATTTACGTTATTTTTAACCAACATTTTAGAGACGCTTCTAAAAAATCATTGTGCGTATCAACACACAATTTTTATATCTTATCAGCGCTTATATCAATAAGCCAGTGTTTTTCAAACTGTTGCATATACCCCCTGAGAAAGTAAAAGAAATTTCATGAATATATTAAGTAAGAAAACGTTCATTAAAGACGTTGTAAAATATGTCTATGCCAGGTACCTAGATATGGTTTTAACAGACACTTAATTTTGAACAAAAGTGTTGTTTTATGTTGTTTGATATTTGTAATGTAATAAAATATGGTATCAAAGCAGCGGATGATAGGGGGGTCGAGATATATTTTTACATAACAATAGTGTCTTAATATGAAAATAATTGAAAAGCGCTAATACAATCTACAGAATACTTCTATAACTTCTACAGTGGGTACGTATTGGAGCCTAAAATTGTGAACGTAAATTTATTCATCAGACATATTCTAAAGCAATCTAAACTTTTACGAATAAAGCAAACCGTCGTCTGTATAACTACTGAATTCAAATAATATTTATTCGTTCCATTCAAAGCAATTTAGCGTAAAGTTATAACGAACAGTAGTTCCAACGTTACAAATTAAGCCAATCTTCGTCGCCAACCCATTATTGTCCCACTACTGAATACGAGGCACCTCTTACAGTGAGTGGCTTAGGCCATACACTACAGTGTTGAGCAAGTGCGAATAGGTAGACTTCACACACCTTTCAAACCTCTTTAACAAAAGACTCGGATGTGTACGATCCCTTCATCGTTAAAGCAAGTAATAATTCATTTCTAATATGCACATTACATTGACAAATCAGAGGAGCGTGCCTGGGTTTAGAACCTCAGAGCCTACCGACCCTACCTAAGGCTACCACTGCTTAGTCACAAGACAATCTTACAATCCTGTATTTTCTCTACCTCATTCTAGGGACACTAGTCATGAGTAACTGGCGCGTAATGCAGCCGTTGGACGTGGCGCGCCGCGTGCGTTGTAAATATTAATTAGGACGCGCGGCGTCGCTCTTTGTATTAAATACTCGGTATATAGTATTAGTATACACTAGTTACGCTCAACTTAGCACGGAACCTCCCATTGTCACTACCGACTCGTTTACTTTACGCTTTACACGACATATTGTTCGGATCTTTTGTGCAGGGCGCAACTTCCTTTGTATTTGAAGTGAAGACGTGCCGAGACATTTCCCTGATTAACGATGGAGTAAAGGAGAGACTACAGTACTCCTTTGTACTAACTTACGGCCCTAGAAAATTAGCTCTATTTAGCAGCGACTTTTAGCAGCTATTTGCGGTCCTTTTGCGACCAAATCGCTTTCAGAGAAGTGATTGATGATTGACGATTTTATGTCTGCTGTTTGGCGCCTTTGATAGCTACATCTAGATTTCAAAGCAGCCAAATCGTCGAAGGCGGTTGCTACGCTGCGCGAGCCCCTAGGCGACTTATGCAGAAATTTACGCTTAATTGTTATTGAAAAAGTCACAGTACAACATTCAACAATACATACAGACTAAAATACCGCTCCGGACATAGTAATTATCTCGAAATGACGTATGCGAACGGACAGCACCTGGTTCCGAATTAATGCGCACCCATGAAAATACTGGTATAAAAATATAGATATTATAACGACCTAATTACCGTAATATTTAAATCTAGATCACTATTTACACATAGCTTTAAGATTACACACAAAAATACGAGGTCATTCCTAAGAGATATATAATACTAGGTCAGAATAGCTCCAAAGATGTTTTAACTACTTATCTCATAATCGGAAATCAAGGTTACCGAAGATTTCGGTACATTATAATTTACGACGCCTAAGCATGTATAATATTTATACCCGATTTTAACATTACTTGAATAACATCGCACCTACTATCTACAGAGATAAATTTCTTGATATAATTCCGTACATTAGGTGAATAGAGTCGATTTATTATATGTATAAGAATTTAAAAGTTTCGATGAGTATAAAACAAAATGAAAAGGTAGCGAAAAGGAAAAAAATTGTGGGAAAATACGTCGTTGATGGATGGATGGATGGACGTAGTAACCAATAATATTCCTAATACCCAAATAAGATTTGACATGGATGTAAAGTCTCAAGAAAAAGATACACAACGCGACAGCGCCGAAGAACGAGGCGCTAAAACGTTATAGTAAGTATCTCGACTCGAACCGAATGTCGAACTCTTCTAGAGTTGTAGTAAGTAAATAACACTACAACGAATCCGACCAAGTAGGTCCGTCCCGACCAATTTAGCTTAATGTCTAAGTAATAACAGTTAAATGAAAAGGTACATAAATAGCCGGCAAAGTGCTTGCCTTCATTTGCGCATCTCTTGGCGCTAAAAGCCCCTTCCTATAGAATATACGCCGAGAACTTGAGTACTATTATGTTCGTTAAATTCTATTCACGTGTGTAGGCGATATTTAGTTTAAAATTCTAACATATAATTAATTTATTACATTTTGAACCAGCACAGTGTTCCAGATATTCTCAAAGACAAAACAGTTATATGTATGTATTTCTCTCTATGTTATATTAAGTTTAGTAGAACATGATTATAATTTAAATATAAGACCTCCGAAAAATTATAGTGTAATATAGAGAGACAATTTTACATTTTAACAAAAAATATAAGGCATTAAGTTACTACATTAATTCTGTACCACCCTTGGGCTTAAAGTAAAAGCTTTTAGGTCCTAAATAGATTAGGGCTTACTCAGGTCCCCTCCATCATGCAAATTGTTGTTATAGCAACATGGTAACATTTTGAAATGTCTAAACTATAGTTATGGAGTATTTAAGATACATATATAAATAAATTAAGGATCTGTCTGCTATTTGGAACCAATATACAAAGTCAGCACTGTTGGGAGTGACATTGGCTAAGGCTTCAGCATTATAATTATCATGTACATACATAGAAATGCATAGGGAAGATAGAATGAAAATAATGCATGTACTTGAGATAAAATATATAAAAAGAACTGCCAAAATAACAAATATATATTTTATTACAAAATTTTTGATTTCATATAGTTTTCATTCCTCTTATAGCATATGAAC
>DWRA01001417.1:0-17157 GCA_018250295.1 Spathilepia clonius
TGTTGTTATTAGGCAGAAATAAGTGTGGCGGTGGTGCCGCCGGAGTCGAACTACAAAGGGTTCTACCACCTTCATGTGCATACGTAATAACTTACTATTCAATGGTAGCGATATAAATTTCCGCGTTTATGTCTGACTGAAGTCTTTCAGTGACTAAAATATCAAGTATTCTCCCAACTAGCAAATCAGCATGCCGTCCGCCTGATTGTAAATGGCTACTGCCTCTCATAATCATTAGAATTAGAATCCATACTTTCCATCGAACCGTAAGACATAGTTATGACGGTGGCTCTATCCCGTTGATCTTAATTCGTTCTACCATCTTAAAAATAGTCTTTAAAAAAGCAAAAGAAAAATATATCAGTCTATGATGATAATATTATGAGTATAGTATCTATTAAGTCCTGTATCGCGGTGAAAATTGCTCAAAACACCTAGCGACCGCACTGACTAACGTTTGATATCGCGATTTGCATGAAATGAGTTTAGGACCCGCTCCTATCGCCAGGAACTTGAGTAACGCGCGAATTTGACACCATTTCTCTGCAAATTGTTTTATCTACGCTGGAGTCCAACCCTGACTGAGATTATTAATATTTGCATAAAAATCAGATTATAAATATCTCGCGAAAATGTAAAACAGCCTTGGGAATATTGTGACCTACTTTTGGAATTATAATTAGGAATTCTTTAAAATGTACCTAATATTACAGTGGTTAGGGAGAAACTAAAATATGTATGTAATTTTCATTTATATATTTTTAATATAAGGAATGTTAGCGTATCTATTTACTATAAATATTTGAATTAGCAAACCGTAGAATGGTAAGTTAAGACAAGAATTACCGACTTAAGTTTAAAAGTGAATGCTAAGCATTGCATGAGACGCTTAAGATTCGCATCAAACTGAAGTAGTTTAAAAGCTTCGTGTCTTCAGTTCGAGTGCGCGCGTCGATTTCGAATCTTTTCCACCCGAACGCAGCCTCGACTGGTCCAACGAAGTCGAGCGCAAAACTCGCGATAAATTCATTGGCACGCCGAGAAAGCTAAGCAAAAACATTATTCCGTACACGGCAGCCGGCCGCCGTTAATCTCGGAATAATGGCGCCGAAGATTTATCGAGAGCCAAGGATAAAAAGAGGCCGAAACATTCATGATTGACGGCGAAATGTAGCTGTAATTAAAAGTTAGCTCGCTACACGCCGGTGCCTTACCTCCGAATGCATAAACTTATACTAATTAGAGAGGAATTCTTTCCCAAGATTCGGAACTTGTCGCTCGTGGCGAACTTCGACGGGACTGTCGCAGGTTTAATTGGGAATCTTGGAGAATACGCTTTGTCGAGAAATTCGTTTCAGCGTCGAACAGAGGGTGATTGTAGGAATAACTTTCGCGGCACACGCTCGCAACAGATCTAATATATCTACACGCATAACTGTAATTAAAATTTACAAAGGAGCTTACGTGAATGTAATACGCAAACGGGTTACGGATTACCAGACCGTCTGCACGCCTGTATCAATTAAATCTGCGGCCGAATCACATCGGTTGCTATAGAATACCGAATCAATATTAGTCCTAGCAGTTAAACGGCTCATTTAACATATCCAGGATTTAGAGCTTAGGTTTTGATTGAAGCGTACTAAAACACCATATTATATGATAAGGATTCGATTAATTTGATTAAATTCGATTTATAACTAAGCTTTACCAATCTGAATAGGGCATCGCCTTATTCTGTAATAAATTAAAAGAAAACTTAAACATTTTTTTGCAATAAAGTTCTCAATTAAGATAAAATTAATTAAGTACCCTTATTTACAGTATTGTTATCAGGCTTAAAATAGAACATATACGTATAAAGGAAAAAGCTGAAAGCGCTTCTTCAGAGATTAATTAATCGTGTTGATACCAATTGTAGCCTAATTTGAATGAAAGGCGTTCAACACTGTAATTGCCAATGACGAGGACGTCTATAGAGCCTGGATAATAAATAATATGGAAAGGCATGTACGAACTTGCCAGCTTTGCCGACGGGACGAAAGGCGGTAGGCGTTAATTAAGCAAGAATTTACTGTATTCAAACGACGCCGCGCCTCCGCAAAGTTTAAGTCAAAACCCCAAAACTTGCTTTGAAATTTGTTTTGCGTCTTCACGGATCTTCATTAGCTTTACGAGTCCAAACTTATTACGTATGTTTGACTAGGGGCACATTAGTACTGCGGTTCCGCGACTCGCCTAATCCCGCCGATGTTCGAATTTGTACTAATTTCGGAGCGCATACGACCCCGAATCCAGTCCAATTATAAGCCGGGTCGACTCGAATTTGGACCAATTAGATGAGCCAACGAACTGTGTCGCACTCGGGAGCAGTTTTGTCGGCAATATAATTTATTAGGGAGGCTCAAAGTTGCCGGCTTTAACCCTTAAAGACTCGAGTGAAATTTGATTACGGACGCTTTAAACGTGTCCCCTCGCCGCACTCTCAAGTTTAAAATGGACGACGGTTCCCACTTACAGGCCCGGCCATACAATGAGCCACTTAGATGAAACCGATCTGCTAAGTATTTCGTCGACACAATAGAGATTAACAAGATACCGGGAAATCTTGAGATCCGTAATTTTCTTTTTTCTATCGTCTTCGACGCACTATGCCCAATGTTATTCGTACTTCAGCCTAGCTTTACAATTCCGCTGACCCTACTAAGGCTTCAGTTGATTGTAATTTCTCGTTTTCTTTTGTTGCCATTTAGCTGCCTTTTTTGCTTTGTTCATTTACGGAACGGGGCTAAGAAAATAATGTCTTCGACGTCAAGGCATCATGTCTTCTGTTAAAACAAATAGAAAGATAATTACAAAATAACTTAAAATGTTTTAAGATATATGTAATAAATGATTGATAAATTTCAATATTTATCATTGATAAATAATTCAACAAATGACAAATATTAAATAAAATACGAAATTCGAAGAGACTTAATAAATCTTCACAGTTTAATCAAAAATGTTATTTCAGATTTGTCAAACTATTTCAATATAACAGAGATATAGAATGAACAAGATTGCGATTCGAAAAGGCATTCTATTCGCGAATCAATTAAATTCTTTTGTCGTACCTTTCCCTTGACTATTTTCTTAAGTCGCTCGGCAGGGGAGGGACATCAAAAAGCTCTACCTTTCTCTGTCTACCTTTTCCTGCCATCCTTTCGCCGCTCTTAGAAGGACCAATTAAAGATTTTTGAAATTGATTCACCGAATTCATGGTACCTTTGTAAACGTTGTTATTGACATTAGCCATCGATGCCAATCGACGTTTCATGTCCCAATTTTGGGTTACCGGTAAATCAATTTGTCGAATGCAGAGTTCGGAGATTGACATCACTATTGTTAAAGATAAATGATTTTTGGGAACTGTGACGCTCTTATTCGACTTTGTATGCTCCATTTTTGATAACTCTAAAAGGTTACATTATATGAATTAAGTCTTGGCCTTAAAATATGATTCTTTGTTTGCTTAGATTGCCATTTCTAAAATGTTTATAGCAATTTTGTTATTCAAGTTTACAGGTTAGCTTAGTGCTTCTTTTTAACGGAATAATAAAATTATCTTCGTAGCGCAAAAGCCTTTTAAAAGTGATTAAGGTTTGGCAACAGAAGAAAACTGTTAAATTGCAAATACAAGCAGCCCTATTCATTCAACAATTTCTCTCTCATTCTATTTGATTTTGCGTCGTCACTTGCACCCTTAGACCCAGTTCATTCATTTGTTTAAAAGAACCTTCACCACTTCATGTGTAAAGGACTTCCGTTCTTATTTAAACGACTTTCAGAATAAAACTCCATGCGTGGACTAAATGACTTTTGCTGGCGTGTAAATTCTGCTATGAGTTTAAAGTAATAAATCAAGTAAATTACTTGCAAACGAACCTTCGGTTAATCAATTAATCACTCGGGATTGGTTGCTTGTAGTCCTAGTGATAGGGTTTGGCGACCCGCCACGAAGGGTTGATTTATGAGAAAATGATACTCCATTGGGAAATTCAGAGTTTAACTTGGCTTAAACTTGAGGGTCTGAAGTTTCAACTGAGTTATTGTTTCAAAAAGTTGAATTATATCGTTCCGAGCAAATCACTGACAGGTACGATGTTAAATCTTGAAGTGTTGTGAGTATGGATAAGGACGAAAAAGTTCAGAGAGTTATATAGCCGTATTGTTCTAGTGAATATGAAATAAATTGCGCTTTACAGTTATTAATTAAAAAAATACTGTTTTAAAGAAACTTGTGTCCTTAGACACTCACGTTTCAATAATCGTACTAGATGTCAGACGGAGGATAAGTTATCGATCTATTCCAGCCGTTCAAAGATGCCTTTCAATATATGTTTTGTCACACAGATGTAATAGTAATTAACATCAAAAACCATGTTCGTCTCCCATATTTTTGTATTGTGAGTCGACATTGAGATACGAAGTATACAGTGCCACTAAATCAGGTAAGTTTACGAGTTATCTCCCGAGGTCTCCATCAAGCCGCGGATTTCCTGAGCCAGCGCGATCCTTTCAGACCTGAACCTCCATAAAGGCCGCCTCCTCTTGTACCGCCCTGTATGTTGTTTAACGCTCATAACTTACCAGCGAATGGGCTGTTACGTGTAAGGAAAAACTTTTGCGTATACGCTCGAATATGAACTTTTATAGTTACGACCGCGATTGAAAACGTGATTCAATAAAGACATTAGAAATTCATGGAAAGTAGGAAGAGTATTTTTTGTTGGGCGGAACAATAAAATTGGAACGTGAATATATATTTGCCGAAATAGATTTGTTAAAAGCAAAAATGTAAAAGACATTTCAAGAACACCGTAACACATAAGAGCAGAAAGATACATGGTTTTATTCAATAGTACCGTTAGTACCTGATCTTGGGTACCCATAAGTACATGAACACGGCCATTGAATCAATCGACAAACAAAATAGGGAGTTTTGTAGGAGTACTTATAAATCTTGTATCAACTCTTAATTGCAGTAACGAGCATTCTTATAGCTTAACGGAGTCAGAGTAAAAATTTCATAGATTTCATAATTTAAATAAACGTGGGAACAAAATACGTTAATTTGTCACTCTTTTTAACCAAACGTTCATGGCGTTTGGCCTTAAAACGGACTGTTTGTATTTAACCTTCGCCGACGAACACACCGTTAACCCAATTCCTACTTATATGGGTCGTTCCTCCCCATTGTTGTAGCGTTCCCGTTTCTACGTGTAACTTCTCGACTCGTTAAAAGATGGTTATCGTTTTTTTACAGTTGCTTCGTTGTCGTTCTGAAACAATAGCTCAATTGTAGCATATTAAGGAGATATAACTTTTAATGACGAAAAGCTGGTGAAAAATACAAAATGATTAAAAATATTTTAGCATGCTACGTTTTTAGAATGACTGTTGAATTCTGGGCTGATTGCCGGAAAAACACGACAGAGGATTTTTTATGCAACAAATATGATTATAAATGAACAGTATGAAGATCAAATTGATATTTCAAATGTGATCACCGTCAGTGTAAAAACGAATCTGTATGCTTAGGCATACCGTGCATTCCAATATAGTTTCTTTTTACTTTTAATTTATAATTTTGTTCGTCGCATATAACATCTTATATTGTACCGTCCCGGCATTCAACGCAGATCCTTAGTCATCGTCACAAAAATGATCATCATCATTGGTACCCGGTTGCTAGTAACAGCACTATTTCTAAAATAACATAAAATCAACAACTACATATAACTCTATATACTTTCATTATGCGTTTATTCAAAAGCGCTTATTTTGACATTACAAACAGACGCATCAATTTTATTTATTTCTATAGATTATGTTGTGTAATATAGTAACATGTGATGAGCACTAACGAATTATTAATGTAACGTGAACTCAATTGCTTGCATTTTTGCAACTAAGAATTCTTAGATTACGTTGCAAGATTGCACATTCTACTTTGCAATATCGTTTTATTGCTGTTTGGATTGGTAAAGTAGAGTTCGTAGTTTAGCAAATACTGCTCTTTGCTTTTAGCAATGTTGATTAAGAAATTAAATGCATTGCTTTTTCCGGTAATGTTTCTGAAGTAATTTTTAAAGTGCTATCAAGTATTGCTTTTATATATCTTTCATACATATGGGGAGGATATTTACCATCTTAAGTATCATCAGAATCTAAAGTATAATAATTTTTATTTTACTATAGAGTAAGATTAGAGTACTACTTGAGGTCGGTCACAGATTCGTTGCTACAACAGAGGACTACGTTGCCTCGTATAAGTATACCTCCCTTACCATACCCCTCAAACCAAACACAATAGCACCAACAGTGCTGTTATAAGGGAGAAAAAGGAGTTGAACCACAGACAGTTCTACCTCCTTCGATTATACGATTTTATTAATGTTTTATAATTAGACTTCATAATGTAAAAGTCAGTTACAATTTAAGATCTGAAAGGGCTTTTTACTGTATACTGGCTTCTGAATTAAAAAATACTATTCCAATTATTCTTCTTAGGCGTGAAAACATTACGAATCTTGATTGGTGCGAATTTCGATTTCTAACATCACTGATTTTAGTATTAGCATTCATCTCTGGCACATACGAAACAGATATTTTTTATTTGTTACAGAAATTTTGTTCAAATGCCAGCAAAATCATTTTGAGTAAAATGGAAATGTGAAGTAACATTTTCGTAAAATCGTGTCTCAACAGGACGGTGTTCTGTATTTTTTAACAAATTCAGCGCCTAAATTGTTTAACGTTGCTGTTTGAGTGTCAAATCTGATTTATTTATGACGGATTTGCTGCTCGCTACACCTGCGTGTGCGGCGGCCATGTTTAATCCGCTGTTAGCGGATGATCCTGTTTATAAATATTTGGGTTATTTTCAAGTTTTGTGCGGTGGATCTATTGTTTTAGATAGAATCATCGGAACAAGTTAGTCTTAAGCCATATATATATTTATGCCGTTCCGTGTGCCACTCAGATCTAATACGCAGGTCGTCCATTATTCACACTTTTTTATGGAAATCGAACCTAGAACTTGTAAAAACAGCAACAATAATGTAGTCGGACTTTGTGTATTAATTATATTCACAAACAAAACGTTAAATTGAGACACCAAAGTCGTAGTAACATTAAAGCTAAATCCACTATAATTTAGACATTCTTCATAGATAACATTATCACAAGATTAATGGTCGCCCTAGCCAATATTTCCGCGGGCGAGCGCAGTAATCCGCTTAGTGTTCGCATACAAGACATTAAGCGATAATTATTATAGCACCGCTTTGGCTCTGGACACGACCCTTTTATGACATATGTCTTTTGTAGCTGAAGCGTGTTTGTGTGTGTGCTTAACGATAATTATAAGGTAAATATATTTGGATAAACGATTAGTAATTGTCAATAAAAAAATATATTGAATTTTTTATTTTCTTTCGACTCGCGCGAGTCTTAGCTGGCTGCAACCATTCATATGTCCCACTGTTGGCGCAATTATCTCCCTACACCTGATAAACGTAAGTGTGAGTCAGTGGAGATAAGCAGTGGACTACCAGCCGAGACGTGTAAGAAGTTTTCAAAATATTACTTATGATTCAACGAATCTTAACCAATGATGACAACTAGGACAGACGACTTACGTACTCTCCTAAGCACGGAAACGCTTACGTTATTAGCCACTAACGGACGCGCCATCCAGCATCTGGCGGCGCCAGACATCCCACAACTTTGCAGATTAGCAACAATCACAGCTTATTTATTGAATATGATAAACAATAAATACAAATACAATCACGACAATTCCATTAAAACAATGATATCCGAAGCCTGTCAGTGCTCAATACCAGTCGCGTCCTCCAGGTAATAAAGTGTCACTCCAAAATGGAACAAAAACAATTTCTTCCAATATCACCGGCGCTCGGCTGAGGCTTGTCAACGGCTATTAGTCCCCGCGATACGCTCACTTCAATATAATCCTCGCGTCTTGTCATTTTACCTTAAATAGATTTTTATTTATAAAATTTGTCTAATATTCACAATATAGAGACACGAAATATTTAATACAAACGATTCGGCTCCGAAGATATAATGGATGGTGATGGAAGAGCAAAATATGTGACACGTGCGCTGATATTACAACCAAAGATCTTTAAATTATATTTACTATATTTATATATATAATTAATTTATTTTTTTAAAACAGAGCTTGTAAACGACCACTAAGAAGTTCAATTTATTAATCTGAACAAAGAAATGAGCATAAATATAATAAATACTAAATTTTAAGTTATAAAACCCGCGGTTCGAACTCAGTAGCACAGTCACGTCTATTTAGCATCACTGTTAACGAAGCATTCCTATTGACTAGACGGCAGTGACTAGTATTACTGACCATCAGGTGGACTGCATGCTCGTTTGCTACTCCATCATATAAAAAAAAACTACTTCAAGCATATAAAAAAGCTACTGCTTCACATGCATGAAAAAGTAAAAGACAAAAAGAAAAAGGTAATTTATTTTACTCGTATTAATCCTCGGTCGGATGACGCCTGTCAACGATGATTACTTCCCGCGCTAGATGAGTAATTTACTTATGTCACGTCACCTTGTACAAATCTTTTACCGTACGATTATTAAATCACTTTACTTACCTAATCCAATAAGTTTACCCTACCCAGTTTGTCAGATACGTAAAATCGTGGATCCCGCTCGCTGACATATATTTAAGACTGAGTATTAATTTAAATATCTTATTTTGTTTCAGGTAAATACATATCTTCATTGACTTGGCTGATTTGGTTGGTATCGAACCGTTGTTTGTTTTTTTTTTAATTAAATCCATGCAATGCAAATGCAAAAAGACAACAAAACCCTGTTGTAATTTTCACGAAAATATGGAGTAAAATGCTATTGGATTCTATAATATTATATACGAAGTTGTTTATTACTTTATATATTTTCCAAAAAAAATAGCCCGTCCTCTTCGTAAAAGTTCTATTAAAACGTGTTCAACCATGTTCAAGTTAAGCCCTTTGCAGGTAGCACAGATTATTTCAAAAACTGAAAAATAAACTTGTTTACTTGCACCAATTTCAAATCATACAGAGCACAGTTCTTCCAGAAAACATCCTCATTAAATTAATAATATAGAATCTCGTAGAAAGCGAACAAGTTCAAAAGATTACCAGCAAAGTTGGGTCTTTGATTCGCTGTCATTATTAATTACACGCGTTCGTTCTACTTTATAACAGAAGTTAGTGTTCGGTACATACTGGTTAGGTTTGTACTGTTTGGAATTATATTACTTTCCTTATCTCTGATACGAGTACTTGTGTACCGTTACATGATTTAAACATATGTTTATACTGGACGTGAGTAGCTATAGTGAATAATCGTTAACCAAATATTACACCTCTTTTTAAAACTTTTGTACTAACTCACTTTAGGTCTTGTTAGTTAGAAAGTAATTTTGTAACAATTTTTTTATAAATTTAAACTAAGAATCGGTGCTGACCATCTGATGTCACTGACGCTCATAGCTATCTCTATTCACACTCAAATAGTGTGTTGTCTTACCATAAGTTTTATCACAAATAAATTGGAATGCCTCTAGTTAGCGTATATGAGTAATTGAACTGAGGATCATAGTTTTGTTGTTAGATCCTGGTTTCTTAATACCTGTCTTCATATATTTATGGTGTCAATAAATTGAATTTTCCATTTTTTTTTCAATTGAAATAGCAAACGAACATGCTGTAGGCTTGATGGTAAGCGGTATTTGCCGCCCATAGTGATCTGTAACAAATTCCATATAGAAGCCCTTGTTCAAGTTCAAGTCTATGAATTGCTACTTCTGAGGACTAAGACGGTCGCTTCACATATAATAGTGTCATACGTAATATTTATTATTTTATTTATTAGCACGACAACTTACATTTAAGCAAACATACAAAGTATCAAACAGTATACAGAATAGGTATATAGATAGAGTGGACATCGACAAGATTTAATACTAAAACTTTCATCCGATTCGCATCAGTACTTATCTCAGATTGATTGACAGTTGGTAATAGATGTGACTCTAGGCCCCACATTCCCTGTACCGTGGGGACTAGTCTCTTCCATCGCCGTATCTTAGTTATTTGAAATGAGTTGGATATTAGTTACATCATGACACTAGGTATGTATATAGATAAATATTAAATTGTGTGTGTGAGTGTGTTTGCGTGCGTGAGAGTGTTTGAGATTGCGTGTATGTGAGCTATTTTTAATATATTCTACAGATATGTAGAATCAATTATTCAATCAAACATAACAAAAATGTTAAACGTCCACGTAATTCCTATTACAGATAGAATGCTGTTAATGTAATAACGTAAACCATCATTCCACAATGAAGGTAAGCGACCTAACGCTGATCACTTCTCGGCAACCACCGATTCGTTCGCCCTCTTATTTTCATTCACGCCTATCGCTCGATCGAGTGAGGTGTGAACAGACGAACACCGTAAGTTCACACTTCTATCATATCTATACAAATAAATAAAACTATCTGTGTGTTCGAACAGGCTTTTATGCTGGTATACGAACTATATGGTATGGTGATATGGTGTCTACATGGTATATGATCTGTCAATAAATAGGCAAAGACAACAAACAATTCAGTGACTTTTGTCTTTTAAGCGACTTGTCAAGGGAAAGAGGTTATATTTGTTTATTATCTATTTTATTTTATTAGGTAGTTATTAACCAGCTTCAGTGTTGTCAATAAAAACTTTTGGAAAAATTATGGGCATTATTTAACATGCACGGTGGTGTGGTCACGTCTGAAATGCAACGGATTACGGGTTTGAACTCCGACCAAACAAATAGGTATCTAAATGTTGAAATTTGCTTTTCAGATCATCTAAACAATAATTAAAATTTATGTCATGGGTCTGGATATTTGCCTTTGTCTGTATACACTAGCACCTACTACAAACAGCCTCCTAGTAATAGCACCAATATTGCAAATTAAATATAATTTGTGTATCTGTTTGTCTATTTCAATAGACTAATTATGGCGGCGTTCCAACAGTCTAATTGGTTATAAAGCAGGAATGATCGGCTTCTAATTAAATCTATCGTATTATTGTTTACCAATTAAGCCCCGCGGTTTCATCCTCGTTTAAAAATAATATAATTGTCATTTTACACCTTCACACATTCATTTTGTCATCTTCAATAGTTTGTACAAAATGAGGTACCCACGGTAGACTTCATAAGTTTTTACTTTTTTGCGCAAAATGTTTAGTATTTTCTAAAATAAAACTAGCCTTAGTTAGTCCTTATAATATCGGTTGTTTGCCAGTGTAAGTCTCATGAAAATCGATACAGAATACAGACTGACAGACAATAATCTTAATATTTTCTTTTCATCATATGTATCGTATATACTTTCACATGCATTAAGTAAAAAGCTATTCATTAAACATACAAACAAACATTTTAACTGTATTTATTTGTAGATAATCAAACTATAGACATTCCTCATTCTAGAGATCCGAACGGTCTGTCGCTACCTTAACATTCTTCACGGATTTCTGGATCGTCTCCTGGGAATTGCCGTGATTGTAAAAAGCGGCGCTCCTCTGGGAACGCTCGCCAGGAGGCGATGGAACGGAAACTCGGGCGTTGAATTTTTCACACGTGCATTGTCAACTAATCGGTGGCGGGTGGAATTGTTTTCGTTTTTCGAATGTTTTTAGAGTTTTCGAACGGGGTGTTAGTGGGATTTATGGGACGGCACCCAAAAACGGCCGCATCCGATGTCGTGGAGTTTACGTTCACTATTTTAATTGAAAGTGCATAACGGTGACATTTTCGTTCAACGATGTAACGAAGAATTTGTACTTACAGGTTCGTTCAACGGAGTAACAAAGAATTTATACTTTGACGATTTGCGTAGTTGTGTCGGATTGTCGTGTAATAGGATTCTTGGTTTCCAGGTCCAAACTCAGGTCAGGCAGATTCATATGAAAAACTTATACACTCAAATTCATATTTGTTAGAATGGTATCTAAATGACAAAACTATAAAACGTCTGCTTGTGTATATTTTTCCAACGCTTCCCTGACACACAATACAAGCCTTTACAAGGAGGCAATTTGCAAACTATCATCATAACTAATCACAAACTACATTTCACCAAGGCGTGGCCAAATGAACAGGATAAACATCAACTGAGGCAAATCCTGGATATTAAACCGACTCAATTACATTAATGACCGTCCCGGGTCACTATCTAAATTGGACGTTATCGAACCCGCACTAATCTGTGTCCAACTCAAATGCATTTACGTTTCCACATGTATCTATGTGATGGATGTCTAAGGACAAAAGTAATAACTTACCTATCCTATTCATTTGGAATGTGATAGTCGCTCTTTGTCTATCTCATTGTTTTTCGTTGCGCCAGCTTCTCGAATAAATAAATAAATTATGTTGATATTACGAGACGGTGCATTAAAGTCATATTAAAATGCTTGGACTTACGCGCCTTTGTATCTTTTGTAGATCATAACTGATCTACAGACTATAGAGTGAAGAATTATGAGACGCGGTCTGAAGTTTGATAGATGACTGTTTGTGGCTAGTCTCATACGCACTTTTCTATATCTCAGAGCATCTTACGCTTTCAGTCCTTATTGCTGTCATTAGATAACAGCTGTTGAGTTCGTCTGAAGCATTATGGACAGTTAGTAAAACATTTTACAAGGGCACGGCTAACCGCCAATTCGAATTGCAGTGGCTTGAAGGAGTATATTTCGGGCCATCATTAGTTGTATAGAGAGATACGTTTTCAGCACTGGGACTTAAAAGGATACCATTGAGGCACCACATGCACACCCTTTTTGTTAGCGGGAAAAATATGTATTTTTGTGGCAGCGCTAATGTAGCTAAAATACATATGAGACGACCATTTTAGTTCTCGAGATTAACTTGTCGTGTTATACCTTCAAGAGTTTGTAACACATAGTCTATTAGCAGAAACAACCAATTCCAAACAAACAATCAGGTGGCCTGCAACCTAGCTTTATTACTTCAATCTTGTGGAAAATACCTATGTGTACTCTACAATAGGTGTATTATTTCTGAAAACTTACCATATGTACCTTGAAAATCTTTCGTTTATTTCTATCTGAGTAACTCCTATCTTATTTATGTCCCCCTTCCCTGTTGTTCAATATCAAACCTAGTTCCCAGCTATAAATTGTAGCAACAAATTCCGCTGCGAAATTAGGTACATTATTCCCCGTACATCGCATTTCGGAATAGATGCCGCACTTCCCACGAAGCGAGAGCATCAATAATTTCAAGCTACACCAGCTTACATTTACATAGAACAAGCTACAATCGTCTAGGAACATCGTGCACATCATGTTATCCTTATTCAGGTTGCAATAACCAGGATAGCAGGATGGAAGATATGTCTTTTTTATTTGAAATCGTATCTAAAACCAAACGTAGGTCTTAAAAATATATGTTATCGCTTTGTTTCTATTAGTTATAAATCAATTCAATTTTGGTCTACCTAACGTTGAAATTCGAGAATTTCTGCTTATTACAAGTTGTTGATTATCGATTTTTGGTAGTTAAAAATCAGATAGATTGCTTTAAATACGTACGCTTTAATTAAAACATGACAATAAAATGCACTATGAACACCATTTAATAAAGTTGGTAATATCGAATTGAATCATTATAAGTGGCTTCATTTTTCACAGCTCAAATAGAGATCAATCATCGCAAAAATATAAACATCGTATAAATTTACATCAAGGTATAACCGAACGTCACATCGCTGCCTCCGCAGGTATTCCGACATTACCAGGGTAACAGCGTTTCCGAGGAGATTGCGTCTTCGATTTTATTTAAAACACGCCCGGAACAACTCCGAGATATAAAAGTTGAGAAGTGAACGTTTGAAACGTACTCGGATATACAATTCCGTGAGCCCGGCGGGTTGGACCGAGTTTGCATGTAAAGCGACTTCGATCCTGTCTCGCTTTGTGACTATCGATGTTAGACGTCATAATTTTAATTTGAGTATGTTCGCATTTTTAGATTTCACGATGTACGAGGAAAATAACTATATAGTACCTGACACACAGAAGCCTATAGGTTTGATTTCCATAAAAGTAAACTTAAATGGTTAATTCATAGGATATCTTTAGGGGTGTTCAGGACACCCACGTCACTGAGAACATTAATGTAGGGCTATGAGTGTAGACAGATCAATTTTCGATTCGAGGTTCGCACGTTCTTATCATTTAACCGTCTTAACATGAAAGGCTTTTTAAAAATCTATCTATTTCTGTTGATGTAGTAAATTTTGAATTCTACGTTTTTATTTCAATACATTATTTCTATGATAAAACCAGTTACACACCAGATACTTTATTACTACGTTCAACTTTAAACTAAGCGCTATGTCACTTGATTTCTGTTCGTTTTATTGTATACATGCATACATAAACATTAGCGTCACGTTAAAACACTACTCCAATCTAATCTACCAGACTCTTAGGGAACAACAAAAATAAAGAAATTGAAACCTCGACGAAGTTCAATGAAGCAGAAACAAGTCCCATTACATGCAAGTGCATGAATGGCGTTCACACAGACCAGTAAGAACTGGATAAACGAGCATAATTTAGTAGTAAAAAGACTCATGAATCAGACGCCAGGTGCCCTGCGTGTGCGTCTCACAGTCTGCGCTCGGGAACCGGCTCTCGTGTGGTGCAAGTTACGAGCGACTTCCAGAGCTATAATGTCTGGTAACTTAAGGAAGTAATCGTAGATATTTACGGAATAGAAAGTAGTAAAGTAACATCTTTATGAAATATTGTCTACGTATGTGAAATTCTCTTCCTTTCGTGAAAGTCTTCTCAAAATAGACCAAACATAAATAACAGATTTTTAATCGTGGTACAGTTCATTCAATTTCATTAATATAACCAAACGCTCGTTTTTCCTATAGTATTTTCGTGGCCCACGTTGAAAGTTGATACGAAATATATATAGCTAAAGTCCTATTAAGCAGTTTTATCGCTTATGTCTGTCAATCGCACCAGATCACGCTGTCAACTTGTCACTGAAGAAGATCAAGATAAAAACGGAAGGATGATTTGTGGATTTTCTACTCGATGTTACAAACTCCAGTCGTTTTTATGTTATCTGTTCGGAATACGTAACTCTTTACACTCGGTATCAGGTTAATTGGCTTATCGTACGTGCTTACGTTTTTGTATAATGTAATGATATACCTAAATAAAGTATTATACATGTTTTTTTACGTAACTAGAATAGCAAACGATTTCGTAGTCCACATAATGCGGACACGCCTATTTATGTGTGAAACTGAGTATTGAAAAGGAGCAAGCTGTTTGTCAAAAACAGAAATCTCTTTTTATTAATAGTTTATTACATCTCCCTATACTTGACTGAAATCATGCAATATCAGATTGAATACTGCCAGTTTCTCATTCGATTATTTTAAAACCTCATAGAGGTTCCAGTGAATATATTCACTATAGGTTCTTGATTACTCTTGTACAATATACGCTATGTGAATGCGGATTGCCTGTTCAGCATATGATCTGGAATTACGTATTATCGATATATTATCATAAATATGGCTCAGTTTTGACATTTTTTTATTATATAGGACCATGATTTGAAGTAAGTAGCACTAATAGGTAAGTAGCACTTTCCATAGTAATTTTTTACTGTATTGACGTAGTACACGAGCATACAGTTTACCTGATGAACATTTGAACTTAAAACTGTTATTATCAGGCAAAAATGTATGCAGCGGTGTTGCCGCTCGAGTCGAACCACAAAAGGTTCTACCACCTTCATGCACAAACATACTATGCCTAAATATTAAGTTTCTGTTATATCTAGCTATCTATAATGGACTATTCAATAACAGTACAAAGGAATTGTTAATTACATTACAGGTATAAAACTAATTTACTTAAGTCAGAACCTAGTCATGAATTGGAACTATTCTAGGAATCCGAGGTCTCATTAGCAGTCGTAACTTTCTTAGAAATACTGTAATTAAATGCCTTAGTTTTAGCCTGCATTTCATTTGGGATACTAGCATGGCGCTCTGGTGTTTTGGAAAAACGGCTCTTTCCAGACCAAAGGGTAACAGTCTTGTGCCTATTATTCATAGTCAATCTATCCGATGTTTCACCTACCATAGATCGAAGTTTGTCAATTTTTGCCTACTAGACATTAAAAAATTCCTATCTTTGGTAGGAAAAACAACGAATACACTAATTATTAATAAATGGCATTACTAATGATGATGTTGATGAGTTCTGGTGGAACCACTACACGCTTTTCTATGGTGAAGCAATTCTTGCCTTTCGATAGAAGAGTGGAGGATAGCGGCTAACCTACTTGTGATCACTATCAGATGGACTACAGGCTCATTTCCTACATTTCGTTTATAGAAAAAAACCTTCCATTACGTCCGTTAATAGTCAAAGATATTATAAACATTATTGAATCCTAAAGCTCGCCATCTTTTCTGCAGTTAATATTAAATTGAGTGTTTCTTAATGATCATTGCAACACGTTCCCATCTTGATCTTTATTGAATAAAACAGGCTGGGATAATGCATCTGCTACAAAAAGTTATTGACGACACGTGCAGTCGCACTTCTGTCGTGGTAAATTATGTTCATATAGGGAGTATAATTATATAGGAAGGTGGGAAGCATGCCATATAGGAACAATAAATGAATATCAACTAAGTGACACAGGTTTGTGTACTCACGGTCCAAAATTTGATTTTTTAGTGTGTCTGTTTTCATATACTTCGTGTGCAAAACCTAGTATTGATAGACATGAGCTTTATGACAAAAAGTAAATACGGATGGAGTCTATTGCGAATAGGTGTTTCTAAATATTTTTAGCATTACCCAAAAATGTCGAGGTATCATTAATACTGGGGTTTAAACGTTATTTTAATTAAATTAAGGCATTCCAACTTAGTCCTCAGGGGTAGCAACGCATCTGTGGTTGACTTCAGTTGGGATTCTGGTCTTATCTGGG